>JAZHYW010015320.1:0-57643 GCA_037355805.1 Ixodes ricinus
ACATGACCAAGAAAACCCGTAAATAAGTTGTTTCTCACCTGTCGATCGTATCCATACGTCCCACAATATCTGGCACGAAAACATTTGAAGACAAGCTCCAAGAAGTCTCTCTGTCAAGAGAGAGGTCTATCGATAACCGACCAGTGTCATCGTTGGCTAGTTGCCACACACGTCACTCAAACCGTAGCAGGACTTGTTCCACGAATCCATGCAAATGCCGTAGTATCAAGCGAACACAAAAAACTACCCGAGACTGCGGTGACGACAGAAAAACGACGGGAAGAAGGATCAAAAGAACCCCACACGAGAGCAGTGGCAGCAGTGTGGGAGGCTTAACGTTGTCGGCCCATCTCTTGCTCATGTGTGCTCCCTGCGGCGATGACTGGATTTTTTTCGGTTCTCTTCCCTTTTGAAAGTCCCAGCGTTCCTTTTTAGACAGTCAGCAGCTCACATGCAACGTAAATGTACCAGAATCGGAGCCCGTTTCAGGGAAGAAGAAAATGTTTCACCGGACCGGTTCATTCGAAAATTGTGGGGAGCTGCGGGACTGCACATAGTCCCGCGGTTACGGGGATAATCATAAATATAAAATTGGTACTTTCAACCTTGGTAGCGCGTTGTGTATTACGTTTATATTATATATATAATAAATTGTACAAGACAGCACTTTTAAAACGTATATTAATGTCGGATGAACGCGCACGTACACCACCGCACCACTCGACAAGAAACATTTTTTTCACGTCGATGCCATCTTTTTTTTTCTGTAGTTGCGCCATGGCCTTCCTTCTCCGACATTGTGACGTAACCACTCGCTACGGCCTTTTTTCTTGGAGGTGTTAAGTCCCGACTCGTCCGCCCGGAAAAAAGAAGCCAGCGTGCTCTTCAGCTGGCTTTCCCCCAATGCGGCCGCTCACATTGGGGGAAAGCAAGCTTGCAGAGCAAAACGGCGCTCTTGGCAGTTCAATATGTCGGTACTGGCTGCTATTTTTGTTCAATGTAACCATAGTTTTTGCTATATATTATCACTGTAACATTACTGTGCACAAAAATTGTCCGATATAAGGAATAATTCTAAGTAAACGGGTTCGATATAGTCGGGCTTGACTGTACACACATGCCTACAAAACATAGTTCCTGAATAATGTGCAAACATTTCTCTTGATTTGACAACGGGTTTAGGTCAGCCTTGGCCTTCGACAAAGCAGCCTTGGCCTTCGACGACACAATTCATGGTGCTAACAACCTATTGCCAGGAAAGACTAAAGAATGATGTGTCTATGTAGACCCTGTATGGCTTGCCTGTGAACCCCGTAGGGACTCCCTGTAGAACTCATATGGGTTCTCTGCAAGCACCATATAGACACCGTAAAGATCCTGTGTAGACACTCTCTATAGGGTCTGAATGGACTATATATGCATGGTGTCTTACTATACAGAGCGTATAGGATGACCTTACATCATCAATAGAATAGGACGTCCATAGAACATCCGTTGGCCAATATTATATAGGGCAGCCATAGGACGACTTCACGAAGGCAACAGCAGTCGTGGTCTGCCTATAGATGCTTTATGTTCTGCCTATGGATGCTGCTCTATAGAACGTCCTACCTAGGAGTGTCCATACATATTTTTGTAAGGGTAATTGCTGGCATTGGTCCAACCATTTCCGCCGTACATCTGCCAATGCCAACGCCAGATCAGCAGCCAACCAGTGCCACCGTCAGCCACTGCATGGCGCTCTGCCGGTGGCACAATACCAGCCGAACGACCGACTGGTGCCACACTCGACCACTGGTTCTCTGCCGATGGCACAATACCAGCTCAACGACCGGCCTTGTGCCGCCCTCGGCCACATGGTGTTCTGCCGGTGCCAAGATTTCAGGTCGGTGGCCGACCCAAAGCCGCCCTTGACCACTGGTGTTCTGCCGGTGCCAGGATCCCAGGTCGGTGGCCGACCCAAAGCCGCCCTGGCCACTGGTGTTCTGCTGGTGCCACGATATCAGGTCGGTGGCCGACCCAAAGCCACCCTTGGCCACTGGTGTTCTGCTGGTGCCAGGATCCCAGGTCGGTGGCCGACCCAAAGCCGCCCTCGGCCACTGGCGTCCTGCCGGTGCCACGATCTCGATCTCGGTGGCCGACCCAAGTCCGCCCTCGGCCACTGGTGTTCTGCCTGTGCCACGATATCATCTCGGTGGCCGACCCAAGTCCGCCCTCGGCCACTGGTGTTCTGCCTGTGCCACGATATCATCTCGGTGGCCGACCCAAGTCCGCCCTCGGCCACTGGTGTTCTGCCTGTGCCACGATATCATCTCGGTGGCCGACCCAAGTCCGCCCTCGGCCACTGGTGTTCTGCCTGTGCCACGATATCATCTCGGTGGCCGACCCAAGTCCGCCCTCGGCCACTGGTGTTCTGCCTGTGCCACGATATCATCTCGGTGGCCGACCCAAGTCCGCCCTCGGCCACTGGTGTTCTGCCTGTGCCACGATATCATCTCGGTGGCCGACCCAAGTCCGCCCTCGGCCACTGGTGTTCTGCCTGTGCCACGATATCATCTCGGTGGCCGACCCAAGTCCGCCCTCGGCCACTGGTGTTCTGCCTGTGCCACGATATCATCTCGGTGGCCGACCCAAGTCCGCCCTCGGCCACTGGTGTTCTGCCGCGTGCCACGATATCATCTCGGTGGCCGACCCAAGTCCGCCCTCGGCCACTGGTGTTCTGCCTGTGCCACCATGCCAGCTCGGTGGCCGACCCAGTACCGCCCTCGGCCCTTAGTTTTCTGCCGGTGCCGGCCATTGGTGCTCGGCCGATGCCTGAGCCGGGCAATTGTGGCCGGTGCTTGGCCATAGGGCCCGGCCCTCCCAAAGCCCGGGCAGGTGGGCCTTTCTTATGCCGAGGGACCATAACGAGGTCGGCACCGACCTTTTTGGCCGGGCAATGGCCGATGAAAAATGGCCCGGCCATGGGGATATGGCCATCCTTCGGCCGAGCTCCCCGTGCTACTTGGGGTGGATCATAGGAGAAAAGTACAAATGATTTCTTAAGCAGGAAGACAGAAACAGCCTCGCGGACTGATTATTGTTGACTGTACTCCCCGTAAACGCAAAATAAAGCTGTGAGTGAATACTGCTTTTACGTGAAGCTTTGTTTTAGAGCGCTGCTCTAAGGCGCCCGTTTCTGGCTTGAGCAGCGTCGCCGTCGGCGTAACCGCGCGGTGCATGATGGGTAAATTTCTCCGCTAAATTTAGCGGAAAAATTTTCCCGCTAAATCTAGCGGAAAGTTTTCCCCGCTAAATTTAGTGGAAAATTCTCCCGCTAAATCTAGCGGAAAAAGTTTCCCCGCTAAATCTAGCGGAAAATTTTCCCCGCTAAATTTAGAGGAAAATTTTCACCGCTAAATCTAGTAGAAAATTTTCCCCGCTAAATTTAGCGAAACATTTTTCCGCTAAATTTAGCGGGGAAAATTTTCCCCTAAATGGCAGGCGAGCAGGAGAGGAGGGGGGGGGGCACAGCCTCCTCTTCGTACCTTCCTCCTCCTCTTCAAGAGCTGCACTCTAATTCGGCGTTACAGGGAGTTGTAAACGGCTTTCATTTTTCTTATTCAGGGACACTTCCAGTTTGGGGTCTTTCAGTTTTCGGCGGTTTTGATTAAACCAGCTCAGGAGTTAATTGTCGGTTTTTATTAGTATTTACAAGAAACAGGAAATCCTGCTTACTAGCAACGGTCTCATACATCCAAGCCCAATAATTGCGGTATTTTAAATAAAGCTGAATAAATGATGCAGGCACTATTATTTCAGGCATTTTAACAAAAACTGATTAAAGTTTAATAAAACGTTACTTTAATTAACAAAGTATGTCACTTGAGGAACCGAAGAGCCTAGTGTTGAGTTTCACCACGAAGATCATTTTGGGGGAAGGGGGGCGGGAGAGGATGGGAGGGAGGGAGGGGGGTTTGTGTGTGGAAAAGAGGCGTGGAAGATGAACTAGGCCGAAGTTGGGGGCTGCCTTGGACGTAGATATTTCTTTTGCTATCATTTCCCGGGAGCAGGTATACGACTCTGGACGGAACCATTGATCACGGGAGCGTTATAGGGGTGCCTTTCCTTCGTTCGGATTCCCTCCTAGGTAACTGCGTGCAATATAGTGGGCAGATATATTGATTCCCCAAAAGTACTATAGTTCTCAATTTGTTGAAACATTTTTCTTACATACACGTGCGTTCACTGTGTTATTTTATTTGGTTATTTTAGACAGACATCCTGACACGATATTTTTTATTCGTAAATATCCATATGGTGTACATATGAAGAAAAATGACACCGTGATAATTTTGGTCAGCTGAGAAATGAAGTCGGTGGCTTCTATGGTAGTGTACGTTCCTTTATTCCCAACTGGGTTTCCGGTTAGCTTCAAGAATATCGTTATAGTTTTGATAGCTATAGCTTAGGTTGTCGTTATAGCTTTGATACGTGATTTCTGTAAAGGTATTATAATGGGAATTACTATAGCGGTTTTGGGTCTATTTTGAACTAATTTAAAGGCGAAACTTTATTAAAATAACTTGATTTATTCTTAATAGATCTTTTAAACATCTGTTCTTGAAACTTGGGTTTTAACAAGATAAACATACGACGTTATATAAAAAAAATCTGAGACTCCATTCGTTAATTGCGTCACAAAATTAATCAATGGTGTCAAGGCTATTGCCCTACAGCCTATCTCTATTTATATTTCTCTGTTTCTCCGTCTCTGTTTAGTCCCTATTGTTCTAGCTGACCGTTTTCTTTTGCATTACGTACCAACTATCTCAACTTCAACCTGTTACTTAGAATTTTGAGCTTCTGTCATACTAGGGTAGGTAAGAACAGCTTTCAATTGACTTGCCGTTGGCGATGAGGGAAGCGGGTAAGATTGCTAATTTTACAGTGTCTTTGTTACTACACACTGCACTATTGGCCTCGAGATCGACCTAGAGGTGGCGCTACTGTCGCGCTATCATCATCATCAAAGCGAAGATAGAAGCGTGGCCGCCCCATAGGCTCTCTTCACGTTCGCGCGCGAGACAGTGTAGAGTCTTGCGTTTATTTTGTCGGATATTATCAGTGGGAAAACAACTTTAGAGGAAGATGGTGCTGTACTGTTCGGTGCTCCAGTGAGGATTGAATCGTAATACCAGAGTACGGCCTTAAGGCCACGGTCCCACTGGATGTGGCATTTTAGGTACTTTTTGGCAGGTCATTACTCATCTTCTTTTGAATACTGTATTGTGTGATTAATGTCGTTCGAAAGGCAATGCACTCCTCTTTCATTTCATATTATGTATGTATTTGTTTATATTGTTCACGCGCATTTGTATCGTTGGAATATGATGCCGCGGACCCTCACTAGCTCCGCTGGTTCATATTTCATCAACGATTCATTAAAGATAACACGGTTCCAATGGTGCAGTTTTATTAAGATGATGTCGGAGCAGAATGTAACGATATACTTTTTGATATTTTTACTACTTTGTCTTGTTCGTTTCTCCAAACATTGCCCTACAATTGTAATTTTTCAACACAAATATGTTTTTAATGACATGCGCTATGGCAATGAAATTAGCTGGTAATTGGTTATTGGTAATATGCAGAAAAAAGTAATGTTGTGTAAACATTTTTTGTTTACATATTCCATATCAAACGTAGCACTTTTTGTGCTTCGGGTCACGGTGCTTCAAATGCCGCTGAGAAATGATTAAACTATGATAAAATCTTTTATAACATTTACAACTACAATGGATTGCCTAAGAGGTGGACGATGGCTTTTTTTCATTTTCAATGTCATAACGCTCCAGGAGCCCTTTATACTTACCTGTTTTCGACCCATATCTTTTATGGACATCAAACAAATTTATTTATTGTCATCTAATAACATTTATTATATGGAATATATATACATTGCGATGTATTAGATTTTGACAACGATCTTGCTTTGGTTTCTTGATAGGTGTAGAGCTTAGTTATTTTTAAAAACAATTAAAACGGTTTGGGTGTTTTGTTGCGCTACCTGCCGGATGGCAGACAAAACTGCTGATTTCTAATGTTCAAGAAATTCTCGAGGGCGGCGTTGGCGTCGGTATCATCATCAATGTCCGTGTCTTTTTACCTTCACATTTAGAAAATATATTGGAATATTAACTATCGACAAATTAAATAGTTTAAGTATTGGGCCAGGTAAATAAATCTACGATAAATAATTACACAGGCGTAGTGTGACATAATGTGTTCATTATTCGATATTATTGAAATCAACAAACAATAAAGACGAAAAGGAAAAGCATACCCCGAGTTCACTTCATGCCTAAGAGCCACTAAATGAGCTTTGCTTAGAGTATCGGCACTCCCGTTCCCCGACATTGTTGTGGGCGTCGCCATTTTGGGTCTTGTGCAGGAGCAAACGCAACTTGCTGATCGTCACGATTTAAAGTGCGACTTTTCAGCATTAGATCGGTGTTAGTAAGCTGACGCAATATTGGTTTGCTCTGTTGCGGGCTGTTTAAGACATTTGTGGAGGACGGAAGAGCGTTTCCTGTGATTTTAGATAAAGCTTCAGATAACTGGCAATCATGGTTTTAAGCCACAATAAGGCCAAGTGTCGCTACTCTTACGTGTAGCCTACTTAATGACACTATTCATGCCGTTGTTCAAGGAGCTTGCAATACCTGGAGGAGCCCGTGGGTTCCACAAGCCACTACCTTTTGACGCCTGCCTCTTCCTCATTGTTCCCGCTAGTGCCACTAAATTAGCTACGCTTCAGAGTAGTGACACCTGGCCATATTGTGGCTTAAAATCATGGTTGCCAGTTATCTGAAGTTTTATCTGGAAATCACAGGAAACGCTTTTCCGCCCTCCACAAATGTTTAAACAGTTCGCGACAAAGCAAAGCAATATTACATGAGCTTCCTAACACCAAATATAATGCTGAGGAAGTCGCACTTTTGAATCATGACGATCGGAAGTCGCGTCTGCTCTGCACAAGCACCAATATGGCGGCGCCGACAACAATGTCGGGGAACGGAGTTCCGATACTACTCTAAGCGCAGCTCATGTAGAGATTCTAGTTCCCGCGAACCTCCTTTCCCCTGACTGAAGCTGAAACTAAATATGAATATTACACCATTATTATAGCTTATTTGGTTATAACCAACTAGTACACATAATGAGAGGAGGAAGCGGCCGGGTAGGAAGAAACGCGGGCTTTATATCTGTCGGTACTTCCAAAAATATTGCAATGGCCCCCGTTTGTTTCTTGGGAACTATTATTTAACAACCTTTACAACATCTTCCGGATCCCGTGAAACACAATATTTCGTGACGTCACTTTTCAGTCGTCATTATAATAGTGAGGTTTGTGCCGTAAATCGTGAAGCAGTTTACTAGACGTCCGCTTCCACTGAGTGTCTTGCAAGATTGAGTCTACTGAGCGTGCATTCCTGCAGAAGAATTTTTCATTGACAAAAAAAAGTGACACGTCAATCAACAATTGATTCCTTCTTGTTAAGATTTAATCTGAAAACCCGTGGCAACCGCCAAACCGCATGTCCCTATATCAGAGAACAATTACTACCCAGCCTGACATTCTCGCATACATGAGTTTGCTGGGCCACGCTATTGAGCCAGATGAACATTGCTGGCAGCGGCGCGAGAACCAGGCCACGATGGGAACGTGATGGAGCTCGAGCCATCCCACGGTGAGGCACTATTTCGGCCACCCCACGGGTGCGTGTCGACATCTATTGGTTGAACTAACGCCTTGTTCAAAATGGCTGCCGTGGAACCGCAGCCTTAATTTAAAGAATCGCACGTGTGGATACGTCGTCTGCCTCTAGGCAGACTTTGGGAAGCATGGATCATTTCCATTTCATTTCATTTATTGACCCTTAAAGGCCCCATTGGGGCATTACATAAGGGGGGGACAGTACCGGGAGGCATACATGTAGAACTTTTATACATAAAAGAAAAAGAAAACAGGAATAAGAAGTGGCCTAACAGTGGCCACACAAGAAAACATGTCGCTGGTTAGGCATTATATATGGATGACACGGCATTTCTAAAAAGATCGGAGTCACTGATGTACACAATATGATCCGGCAGATTATTCCACTCTATTATGGAAGGAGGAAGAAATGAGTGGTTGAAGCTGACGGTGGAACCAGGGATGCGACGTACACTAAGGAGGTTAAAAGGCGTCGGGATGAACGATGGGGATCTAATAGCAGTGACTGTCTGAGTTGAGGGTGGTGATAGAAGATCTTATGGAAGAGACAGATGCGGGAAATTCTGCGGTGAGTAATGAGGGTGACAAGAGATAGAGCAGCCTTCATGGCTGATACACTGGCAGAACGTTCATAATTAGATAGGATGAATCGGGCGGCACGATTTTGAATAGATTCTAAGGTGTTAGTAAGGTAGAGTTGATGAGGAGACCAAATAGAAGCAGCATATTCAATCTTTGGGCGGAGAAATGTCTCGTAGGCCAGCTGTCGTAGGGCAGGAGGGGCAGAGTGCAGGCATCGTCTGATATAGCCAAGGGTTCTAGAAGCTTCAGCATATATAGTGTTAATGTGTAGAGACCATGACATATTAGGAGAAAAATGAACACCAAGATATTTGTATGATTTTACACACTCGATTTGTTCAGTGCCTAGAGAATACTGAAAGAGAGATGGGGAGTTCTTGCGGGAGAAGCAGACAAATTTACACTTAGAGTGGTTTAGTAACATAAGCCATTGATCACACCATTTGGTTATGCTTTCGAGGTCATTCTGAAGGAGGAGATGATCGTCAGTACAGTTTATTTGGCGATATATTACACAATCGTCGGCGAATAGACGTATATTAGAGGTGATTGAATTTGGAAGGTCGTTAATAAAGATCAAGAAAAGGAGGGGACCTAGTACACTGCCTTGAGGGACACCTGACAAGACACTGGTAAGGTTAGATTCTAACGAGTTTACAACCGTGTATTGGACTCTGAATGAAAGAAAGCTGCGAATCCAAGACACAATTAAAGGATCAATATTGAGACAGGAAAGTTTTGAAAGGAGTCGGAGGTGAGGAACACGATCAAAAGCTTTTGAGAAATCTAGAAAGATGGTGTCCGTTTGGGAATGTGAATCAAGGTTAGCGTGCAGATCGCGAGAAAATTCAAACAGTTGGGTGTCACAGGAATAGCCCTTGCGAAAACCGTGCTGCTTATGAAAGAAGAAGTTGTTATCAGTTAAGTGATTCATAATGTTCGAATGGATGATGTGCTCTAGAAGTTTTGATGCAATACACGTTAGCGATATTGGACGATAGTTACTGGGATGGGATCGATCGCCGCTTTTGTAGACAGGAATGACCCGACCAATCTTCCAATCTGTCGGAATGCAGCCGTTGGACAGTGACTGGTTAAATATTAGCTGAAGAAATGAACTGGAAATACATTTTGTATTTTTCAGTATCTTTGAGCAGATAGTATCAGGGCCAGGGGCGGAAGAAATCTTCAGCTTATCTATAAGCTTCGAAATACCAGCTGCAGTGACAGTGATTGGTGGCATGCGAGGAAGTTGAAGGAGAGAGAGGAAGGGATGTTATCTGATGACTCAGTTGTGAAGACAGAGGAAAAATAAGCATTCATTAAATCCGGGGCAAGTTCGTCAGGCACGACGACACTACCGTCCATTAGTTGAATCAACTGGGTTCCGGGGTTTGGTGTAATTGTTTTCCAAAACTTATTAGGGTTATTTCGAAGAATGTTGGGCAAATCTTGATGAAAATACTTTCTTTTCGAAGTTTTAATCAAAGTAGTGTACTCTTTTAGGCAGGAGAAGTACTTATCCCACACAATTGAGGAGCCGCTAGCTTTCGCTTTTCGAAAAAGCCGTTTCTTTTTGTTATCAATTGTTTTCAGTTTTTTGTTATACCATGGTTGCCCAACATCCCCACGAACTCGCAGCAGGGGAACATATAAATTGATGAGGTCAATTAACTTGTGCTTAAAAATTAGCCAATTGTCCTCAACGGTCCGTGAGGAATAGAAGGAGAGAAAGACGTCAAAAAAGACGGTGAGCTCATTATTAATGCCGTCATAATTAGCTCTGTTAAAATCGCGGATGACTTTAGACACAGGTGTCTTAACTATGACAGGCAAAGTTATCAATATATTTATTATTCTATGATCGCTAAGGCCGGGCATAAAAACAGTTGATTGCACGAGATCAGGTGACGACGCAAGAACTAGATCAAGAATATTTTCGTCACGGGTAGGCATATCGATCACTTGACTGAGATTGAACATCATGCATACATCGAGGAAGTGCTGGGAGTCTCAGGATGTAGTTGTTAGTAGCTGCCAGTCAATGTCAGGAAAATTGAAGTCACCAAACAGTAACAGATTCGCTTTGGGGAAACGTTTCGTGATTTCATTTAGAGCAGTATGTAGTTTATTGACAAATGTACAGTCACTACCAGGGGGTCGATAACACACAGCAAGCAGCGTTTTACTAAATTTCGAGGAAAGACAGACACAACAAAATTCGAGTTCGCACTTCAGCTGGACGCAAAAGGAAGACAGTTCTTTTTTATGGCCACTAGGACACCACCACCACGCTGCCGGGGCCGGTCGCATCGATACACCGAGAAGTTCGTGTTCGGATAAAATATTTCGTCGTCACGGACTTCCGGCTTTAACCAAGTTTCCGTAAATATAGCTATGTCAGAGTTGCTATCGCCGAGAAGGCTGAGTATTTCATCTTTTTTTGGCAGGAAACTTCGTACGTTTGTAAAGGTAACAAGGTGAGACTTCAACTTCTTAGCTTTGCTCCGACGGCAGATTGGTGGCGGGTCGCGGGTCTTCCCATTCCCATTTGGCTATGCGCCAAGCTCCTTTACACAGTCGTTAATCGGATCGTAAATGTATCGAGTGTTATGAATGTGAAGCTTATCAAAGCGTACTTTGAAGGGCACGTTTTGCTGCTTTGCAAACTCAGATAGCTTGCGGCGCGCTAGACGGACTGATTCAGTATAGTCCTCTCGAACAGCGAAAGTAGTATTTTTTAGTTTGGGACCGGCCGTCAAGATTAGTTCCTTATCTTTGAAACGAAAGTAGCTTTACGATTATAGGGCGCACTTTGCCTTCGGTAAAACGACCTAAGCGATGTGACCGTTCGAGATAGGAAGGTTCCAGCTGGATGCCCAAATTATGTAAGCAGAAATTAAGAACGTTTTCTTCGGATTTCGCCCAAGTTTCGTTTTGGGAATCCGGTATTCCAAAAAAAGTAGGTTTGATCGACGGAGGCGGTTTTCAGCGTCATCGCACCTAGTTTTCAATTTGAACATTTCCGAAGGCATGGCATTAAGGGGATTGTTAGGTGACAGTGACTGACCAGACGTACTTTTTAAAGCTGCGATATCTTGCTCGATGTTAGTAATTCTGTTTTCAATAGTACTGGCTCTGCTATCGGCCGCTCGCTGATCGCGCTGTAAAGACGTGATTGCCGCTAGCATATTGGCTTGGCCTGCTTCAATACGAGCCAGCGTTTCCAGAATGGTATTGTATTCTAGACTGTCAGGGCCAGGGTTAGTCTCGATGTCTCCCGAGATTAAGAGCAAAAGATGGCAGATCATCGCGTGGCATGCACAATTGACACCACATCTCATCATTTTTTTTCTAAACACTGAGAAGTCGTAGGGCACGACATCACCAAAAGATAGCGGTTACTGCTACGGTAACTAGCATCCCCGTTGAGGTAACTAACCTGTAGTAGATGGAATGTTGACATGACAGTTCCTGTGGTAACGTCGTGCCCCAACTGGGAGGCGTATCGGGCGGGCTTTTGTAGACTCGTGGGACGTGGGTCACATGATGTCCCCGGTTGCCAGACGCCGAGGTGGTTGAGTGCCAGGTTTAGCTGGCTGGGATGTGGGCTGGCTTGCGGTTGTTCCGAAGCCACTTCGTCCGGCGTCGAAAGAATCCAGGTAGCAGTGTTTCCACGGCTGTCGGTGAATGCCGACCGGGCGGGTGGGGCCACCGCAAGGGCAGCGGCAAGGAGTACCTGTAGTAGATGGAATGTTGACATGACAGTTCCTGTGGTAACGTCGTGCCCGACAGATGGCTGTATCGACAGATGGCTGTATCCTGGTGAACTGCACTATTTATGTTAAATATTTGTTTATTTCAAAATAGATGCATAGGTTCTCCAGCATGGGAATTCAACAAAACAATAGATTCCAACCCGAATAACTTAATATAGGTTCTGTGGGCTGTGAAATCGCAGATTCTATGAATTTTTTTCTTTTCAAATTTTAGCTTTTGCAGTGATATTAATGAGTTCCGCTGCAACCAATGTTTCCTTTTACTGTGCCATGGTGTGGGTAAGTTTTTCGGAGTTGGAACAATTTTCATACTTTGCGACGAGGGAGATTGCTTCTATTATAGGTCCGCAAGCTGTTCGTTGGCAGGACAACCGAAACAAGTGAAACCAACAACCTATTCTAATATATCTTCCGCGGGTGGAACAAATGAGTGCAACCTAAGCAACGCTGTAGCGTGCGTGTTTTTCGATGCTTTTCTCGGTAGTGTGGGTTCACCCACTTTAATTTTCTCGGTGAGGGCCACGGATGTCAAGGGGCTAATATTATAAATTTATGGCTAAATAACCTTCTATTCGAGCATAGTAGACCCTGCAACTCCAACAAACGACCCGCAACACAACACAGACAGCATTGGCCGCAGCGACGCTCTTACTGATGGGGGCTAGCAACCCTCACGAGACTTTCCGATCACCCGCCACCCTCACCTAACGCATATCGGGATTGGTCCGTTCATCGCTTAACCTTTAGGTTATGCGAGTGATGCTGATTCAGATATTCTCTCATGCCATTTAATCGGAATCTTGTACTGGAGAAATTCAGGAAAAAGTAAACAAATGTCTGTTTTAATATTTTCGACGTACTTTTTCTTTCAGGACACAGGCTTGCACGATAAACCTCTTCAGCGTGCTTACGATTGTCATTGTGGTTGATTGTAATGTCTAAATAATAACCTAAAAATTACTTCACTTGAACAGGCTTCCCGTGTTCATATTTCTGTGGGCGTCACAACGTGAAGTTTAAAATGAAAGTGTAATATGCCATTTATGACATAGTAAAAATAGTTTAAAAATTATGTAGCTTTAACGTCCTCCGTGTAATATGACCGGAGAATAATCAGTTAACGGATTTATCCAATAATCAGTCTATTAAAGGGTGGCCATCAGTCGAGTTATTTTGTTAATGAACCCGCAGCTCCAATCAAGATTCAACGTTTTATAAAAACCAGTGGATTGTGCGAGAAAACAAAAATATGTACGACAAATGTTCTACAAAACCACAGCACTAAGATTATGGAATCATCCCACTTATTATTTATCGCTTTTTTCTAAAATTTCCACGCGTGTGAAACAATACAACACAACCTTTAGTAAGAAGAAACAATAACAAACACATCAAACATTGAATAAGGAGTGTCCAGCTCAGCTGGAAACGGGCTTGCGTCGTCCAGATCCAGGCTTTTAAACCTGCGCCCGTAGTAGACGACGCTACGGTGGTATCCCCGCTTTTTCATGTTTTCCAATTTCGGCCGCACAGTCGCGGCATTAGGCGAATATAGAAGTTGAAAAAAAAGTATAAAAATTAGTTCGCAAAAATATATAGGGTGTTTCACGAGAGCCAGGCTAATTTTCTGTAAAAAGTAGGCGTCGCACTTTTTATGTATTCGAAAATAAACACCTTGTCCTCTTTAGAAACGTTCTGAGAGCCCTCGGATTCCGCAAGCCAATAAATCAGAGAATTAAAACAATTGACGTTTGCTTTGCTTCTTTATGTTTTGCTTTTTATTATCCGCATTTTCGTCGTGTCCTGCCCTCTAGCTCAAGCGGTAATTTTGGCTCGTACCACACGTCTCACGTGCTTCAAGCCTGAAGAAACTTGTGATTAACTGGCTGTGGACGAGGTCAGCAATTTTCTAATTGAAAGCACATGCTCGTTTTTAATTATCAGAAACCTAATTATGCCATGCTAATTAAGGCGGCCAATATTAAAACGGCACGAGTCTGCCCAAATGGCCCCCATCGCAGTGACTAATCGAGCAACAACACTTTTTTTATGATGCGTAGTTTTCGCACGGTACTTTTGGCCGCCGTTCTGTGAAACGCTGGTCTGCCAGGATTGGAGTTTCTCTTTTAATGAAATCAATGATATGTTACCACGAAAACTGCATTTGATACCAAAATAATTGAAAATAATAAGTATATAGGTATAAAAAATAGTATTTCTATAGCCCGTTGCATGTCAGAAACGTAGGGCGAGGTCAGACGGGCCAGGGAGGAGGAAGCGGACGGAACGCTAACGAGAGAAGGAAGTTTCCCCTCTGTTTTCCCGCGTTCGGTCTGCTTCCACCTCCCCGGCTGATTTTACCCTCGCCGTATACCATCTTGAGTTGCAACGGACTATAGATCTACACTTTTTGTATACCTATATACTTCATTATTTTCAATTAGTTTGGTATCAAACGCAATTTTCGTCTTGACATATCAATGATTTCATACATAGAGGAAACCCCTATCTTGCCAACGGACTACAGCATGCCATGCGAGACAGACTTTTTTAGAGCGCAGCTCTTAGGGGCGTCGCCGTCGCGGGCGCCGTAGCTATCGGCGTAACCGCCCTGCTAAATTTAGCAGGAAATTAAATCGGTGTTGAGGTCACGTGACGTCAATTTTCCCGCTAAATCTAGCGGAGAAACGGAATTAAATCATGGGTGACGGGACACGAAGGCATAGTGACGTCATTTTCCCCGCTTAAATTTAGCGGGGAAGCTGAATCGGTGTTGAGGTCACGTGGCGCCAATTTTCCAGCTAAATTTAGCGGGGAAACTGTGGGAGAAACGAGGATATGGTGGAGGAGGTGAGGAGAGGAGGAGAAAGGGAGGATTAGAGTGGAGGAGGAGTAGGAGGATGAGAGGTGGAGAAGGAGGAGGAAAGGATGGGGGAGGGAGGGGAGGAGGAGAGAGTACGAAGGAGGAGGAGGGGCAAACCCTTTCCTCCGTACCCTCACCTCCTGCCCCTCAAAACTGCGTTCTAATTTCGCATTACAGAGATGTGTAAACCTCTCACTTTTTTACATTGTTTTCGTTTCACACACAGGTGTTCTTCTCGTATCTTGACGCCGGCACATATCTCAGAATCAGGAGGCTGAGGGATCGCAATGTGCTGTGCCTAGTGTTTTCGTCTTATAGGTGCCTCTGAAGTGGCGGCTTCGAGAATCTTAATACGAAAAGATAATGTTTTTCTCTGCGCAATCTAGCACAGAGAGTGTGCCTGGACTTTAGGCTTTCAGTTTGTTTGTAGGCACACGCTTGTCTTCCATTGGCGGCGAGATGCTTTGGTGGCGCCCTCTATGGTTACCTTTCCTGATATCATTACTTTGCAAATAAGACGTTCGATGGTGTTTATATTTAGCATGGTGGAAGCTCGAAATCATCGCGCTCTGAAAGGAATTAACGCTCCAAACACCGTCGAAATTGAAGTTCTTAGGTTACTCTTATTTTCTTCTATGAGAAATCTTTTGCTGACGTCATAGTCAGCGTTCGGCCAATCCTGGCAGACCGACCACAGTGACGCTATCGATCGTTCACGTTGCCAGTAGTAAATGGTATTTTAAATGGGTGATGCAACAATTTTTGTACTTTGGGCAAAAACGCTTAGAACGAATCCCTGACGTTATTAAAGAACTACTGAACCGAAATTTGGATTTCGCAAAATAAGGCCGCAGAAGCGTTGAACGGGACGCTACGAACTCCAAAACATCACTCATACATCGATATCTCAAACGGATGGCCGTACTTTTGGAAAAGAAGGGCGCGATCAAGCGAGGTCTTTGACGTCATTGTCCTCCGGGAGAATTTGAGAATGAGGGGAAGCGGCCTCGCTTCTCTCCTCCTCGCTTCGGTTCACCAGCTCGACGGGACGTAGCGAGGAGGAGAGGGAATGGGAATCGTGACGTGACTTGTCTCGTCGGCCTCGTCGGCCGTGTTCAATCGCGCACTTCTTTTCCAAAAATACGGCGATCCGTTAGAGATATCGCTGTATGAGTGATGTTTTTGGGTTTTGCAGCGTCCCGCCTATCCGTCCAGCCTTGTTTTGTGAGCTCGAAATTTCGGTTCAGTATCCTTCACAACCTATAAAACGCAGGTTCGTTTTTCACTTCACGCAATAGAAATCGCAGAAAAAAAATAAAGAAAAACAAGCAGCGTTCATCCCCTCAACTCGCTTCTAGAACAGGCTGCGACGTGATCTAGAGCCGATTATATGACGCCAATATTGATCTATAGCCACACGCTGGGGTTGGCAGAGCACAGGACACGCGTTGAGTGCCGCCACTACCCAAATGCTTCCAGAGATATGGATTATCACGAACGTCAAATAGAGTGCCCACGCAATGCTCGCGTCCAATTTATGAGCCGCATTCAGAGATCGTCACCTGGAGGATACTGCGATCCCCGAGTTACGTCATCAAGTTTCGCGAAAAGAGAGATTGAATGAAACCACTCGCTTTTTTCATTGGGATTACACCGCAACAAAGAGAGTTTCTTGGCCTGGCGCGTTGCGTGCGAGTATTCTTGAGTACCCCTAGTGCCAGTTAGCTCGTGTAAAGTGGAAAGACATTCCAATCGAATATGGTTGCACTGCACCTTTAGGAGAACAGAGTGTAGCCTATTATGATCACGCTTATTGCTTCGTGATTGGTTCGTAGACATATTTATCGGCCCATGCTGCAATACTATTGGCTTCGGAGCGATAATAAGATGCTCGAAATTCACCATACCACGCATCTGTAAAGCTATACAGTGACTATGCGGATCGCAAGTTCGTCTGCTTCTAGCACAGGTGTTGCGATGATGTCAAAACGCGGGGCTCTTATTGGCTGATTGAAACAACAATAGGGGGTAGACATCAAGGCATCTAGCATTGATGTTTACCTCCTATCCTTCCAATCAAAGCCAATCAGAGCTCGGCGTCCTTTTTGACGTCACCTCAAGAAGCAGACGACTTGCTCTCCGTATAGGCTTTGACCGCGCACGGAGTTGAGGACAAACGAAGTATAGACTCTTGGCAACGCATTGCAACACTCTGCGACGGCAACAGGTCTTAGGCCTGTTGCCACAACTAGTTACGCAACCGGAGGCTTCTGTCCGCAGAAGAGTTTGCGCTGGCCTCGTGTGTTGGGCGGACAGGACAAGATCGCGTGTGTGTGAACTGTGGAACTCTCTTTTCCTGCCTGTACTTGACTAGAATCTAGATAAATAAACGACTTCCATTTTTTTCTACGTTTTTTATTATTAGTGCATCTCTTCTTTCCCTGTCGCTCCTTTTCCCTTTACAAAATGTTTAAAAACAGATTATGTTGTATGGCTGGCCGCTAACCGCTTCCGTCTCTCAGTCTTGAGGAGGATGCAGAAATCGCGAGCCGTTGAATGCCGAACGCTGTGTACTCCCCGGATGGCGACAGTATACACACTAAGAAAAATGGAGGAAAAATGTAGCAACGCCGTCTTCCTCCCTTCTACTGACGCGCCCCCAAGCGGACACGAGAAGAAGGGAGGAGCGAGACGTTTTCCTCCTTCTCCAGGCAGACGGGAGAAAGCTTTCGCCCTCCCGACTCATCTTCTTTCGGTTTCGTTTTTCGAGCACGTCGCGCACGTTGTTTAATAAATGTTGTTGAGTTGATTGAGCTTAAGCGGCAGCAAAGGCCGCCTGTAATTCCGTCTTCTAGACCAAACGTGCAGAACATTTCGGTTGCATCGATGTTTTTATCACTAATTTTATCAAACGAGCAAACGAAGCCGCTAGAAACAGCGAAGTTCCGGAGCAGTGCCAGCAGCGCTACGTACACTGGGTAAGATGGGCGTCTCTGGATTGCGGGACGCACGCGGATCTACAGTAGCGGAACCACGCGGAACTCTGTCTACGTTTTGGACGTTATGGAATCGCAGGAACTGCGTCCAACACCGGCAGGTTTTTGCTGCCGGCTGCCTAGAGTGCCTTCCGTGCTGAGTTCGGTTCTGTTTTCCGATGCCGAGTGCCAACCGGCAATCAACGTGGCTTTGTATTTCTGCGTGTCAGCAACATAGCAGCAACATCGTGATGGCAGTGTTGTGCGTTGTGAACAGAAGACTGGAATTATCGCCGATGTGACCGTGTGTTCGCGTATCAGTGGCGTAACAACAAGATGAGATGACGTAAACTGTCGGGCATTGATGCGGCTGGTCGGGCCGTGATCGGAGGGGGCGGGGTGTCGCAGGTTGACATTCCGCTTTACATTAAAGAGTTTAAGACCACTTGAGGGATTAGGTGCAATCGGTCGACGTGCGGATTGTCATGTTGGAACGCTGGTCTGAACAGTAAGCTCCTATCGTAGTGTGGCCAATGTGACTGTCGGTTGTCTCCTCCCCGAGAGCTATTGCGCTCTGTAGAAAGGACTGAAAAGTACGAAATTATGACGGAAAGCACGTATATTTACAGTGTGGAATTTCAGCATTAAAAAGGAATAGTAGGTAAAATCGAAAAAAAAGAAAAAAGCTACCCTTTATTTTGCTGGTTAAATATACTACGGTTCCTGGAGAAACTGCCCTCCAAGTGGCGCGCTGGGATGAGCGCTAGAAGTTTTCGAGCTGGCCACGGCGTAGCTCCGTACACTTAACACCTGCCGCAAGTCGCGGCTTTCACTGCATTGAAGTTGATCGAAAAGCGATTTCTCTGCCCGTGAAGCATCACTAGCTGAGTGAATATCCTCTCTACAGAGATTAATTCAAGACGGCAATTGAAGCCGTGCGCAAACAGCACAAATAGAAAAACAGACACTACAATAGAAATACAGGCTACGACGTGCCGTGCGGGGAAACAAACTCATGGCTTCGAGCCGCATTGGAGCGGCTTGATTTATTGGCTTTCAAATAATTACGGCATGATCAAGCGTTTACTTTTTAATAAGAGATTCATCCCCTGAGCCATTCAAAATACTCTCAGGGGTATGACATTGCTGGGAAAAAATCAACATGCTGGGAATATTTTTTATTGTTTAGGGAGTCACCGAAAAGTTCCGTACGTTCAAAACGACCAGTATAAAAGACGGAAACGCAGAGCTCGGGCGTAGTGTTCGGGTTAGTGTGCCGTTATATTGACGTTTGTATGTGCCATGTGTGTGTATGTCCTCAACACTGGTCCTCAATGTATGTTCACCTGATGCTTGTGGAATGAGTAATGTGTGTACATGTGTGTGTAGTAGAGGATCCGAAAGCGCAAGGGTAGCCTGAGGAAATAAAAAAATATTTTTTTGTAGAACATGAATTTGGCGGTACTTAGCGCCACCTAGCTTAGCTACTTGCAATTACTCTGCTTGAACCTGCCATCTGGTGGCAAGCGATTTAACCTTCTTTCACGCTACGCGGTAAACAGCGGCTTCGAGTTTGTTCTTTTGAGAGCGGCTTTTGGTTTCGCGGTTTGGTTTGCCATTCCTCCTTGGTGTGCGGTTGGCGAAATAATTGTGACTCGAGGAACAGCAAAGGTAAGACGTGAAGTGCGCGAAGTAACTGGGTATCGGTTGTCTCCGTTTAACATCGCAGTGCTGACGACGAGAAGACTGAGTAACTGCTTTCGAAACTTAAGTTTCTGTACCTGCGGGGGAACCTTGCTTCGGAAATAAACACAGTTCGCGGAAAGCTCGTGTTACGCTTTTATTTGCTGCTCCTTTCGTCCCGTACAAGAGACGTAGCGTCCTCGTTAAGCCTTATTGAGCTCGATTTGCTCGATTCAGGGCCGCCATAATGAGATGCAGGCGACGGAGGAACTATTTGCTCCCCTGCTTCAGGGACGAAGGTTTCTCCCTTTATGTAGGAACATAGGTTACAAGACCGTTCCTCCTTTTAGGGAGGACTATCCATACCCTTTTTTCTAAGAGTGTACAGCCGCGCGTCTTGCCCAGGCGAAGACATCGCAGGTTTGGGAAGTAACCCGTTGCAACTACCGGAACACTTGTAATTCATTATTTTTAAGGTAATTTATTTTTAATTTGCCACATTACATATTTGGGGCAGTTATTAGCAACGTAATTTAATTACAAAATTTAAGTAGCACACATTACTTGATACTTTCTAGTAACTTTCATAAAATTGTATATATCACTAAAATTCGAGTATGCGATAGTGTTCGCGTTTGAAATGTGTATTAATGTTTTGGCTTTGTTTTTTTCTCTGGCGGAGGAGGTTTAGGTTGCTGGCCACCCGGTTACACAGTACGCCGAGGAGGCGAGCCCGTATGTTGTACTCTCTTATTTCCTCGTCTTGGACCTTTGACTGACGTGGCTGAGGGTGAGGTTTGTTCTGGGCCGTAGCTTGCGTACTCAGTTTCTCCTTACGATAAATCGGAGTGGCCACTACCAGCCATCGGAGCCAGTCCTAATGCCGTACCTTGGGAACGGGTGCAGCAACACGCGCGTGTGAAGTCACGTGGTAGTACGTTCACAACGCTGAATTGACTGGGAAGGTTCGTTTTCAAGGAAACGGAGTATAGGGAGTATTCGATGGCGGCCATAGCTGTGTGTGCGACTGCTGAGCGCTTGCTGACGGTCAGCTTCCACCGTTCTTTTGCAGCGTGCCTTTCGCACCATCAAGGTGCCGGTCTTAGCAGCCTACGCGGACTACGCGGTAGTGACTGCTCGCGCGCCGAAAACCTCAGGGTTAAAGCAACTATGAGTCAGTAGAGCTGGGAAGGGGCACAGTTAAAGCCCCTCTATCCTGGGAAACTGGCGTCATGAACCTTTTCCGAAAAGCGCTCTGCGCATGCGCGAGCGCCCGATGCCAAGCGGCGGAAGTTGTCAAGAAAAATCGAGGAAATTTGGAAGGAGGCTGTGGATCAGCGAGTAGAACACGTAATTGCAGCGTATATACAATTGTGTTACACAAAAAAAGGAAGTGAACGGTAAGAAAAACACGACATTTGGGTGGACGCCACGGATGCCCCTCTTCAAAGTCCCGCTGGGCACGCGCCGCAGCTCAGAGAGGAAGAAACTGGTACCGTAGCTGCCATTATCGATTGGAAGCGCAGGTAGGTCCTTCCTCGATTTTTAGATCGTGCAGCCACCACCAGATGCGGTCGGTATGTGGAAAAGGTTCATTGACTGTGGTGGAAATGCTCGCGACACGTGCCGCGCGCCACTTCTGGGAAGAACATGGCGTCTGAAATCTAGTTCAGTGCTGCACTGTGCCGCTATGATCTTCCCAAAGGCTGCACGTTGCACGTGCCTCTTACGCCGACGCACCTTGCGCTACTTTTAATACATGAAGGGGCTTTAGGCACAGAGGCACAATAGTGCCGGATGTTGGAACGCGGGAAAGAAGTCGGACTGAAACGCCGCTTCACGCCTCCGCTTGTGTAATCGCGTGGGTGATTGTCGTTGAGCCACCAAAACTACCGAGGCATATAAAGACCTCTCCTTTCAACAGACGGTGGCAGAACGCGCTATCCTATCAGCCGCCCGGACCAAGTTTCTGACATTCACCCGTTGCTTTTTTTTTTTATATAATATGGTCGCGTCGAATTTGTTTTCCCATGGTCATGACTGTTTGTTGCGCAACCAGGCTGTAGCGCGATTAATTAATTTTCGTGTTTTCGTGTGTGTATGTGCGCTGAGACGTAAAGTGCCTGAGTCCTTGTAAGCTAGCAGAATTCGCTTATTGTCTTTGTCGACTGTGCCATAGTCCCTACGAGAGCTCCCTCCGCGCTTCGGTATTCTCCCCTCGGAGAAAATGAATTACCATATCAGGCTCGGGCTTACGCCAAGCCTCGTGAGAAGTTACCGCCGAGGGTTTGGCAAGGGCCGGTTCCAGAGGCAATGCGCAAAAAAGGAAGCAGTCAAGGAAACGTCACATTATGTCTTAAAAAACGAACACGAGCAAATACCAATAAAAAGAACTTTGGATGAAACGTCGCGATATCGACGAAACGATCTGTCGATGAAACGCCGTTCGACGAACTGCTTGCCACAGGTTCGGGAACGTCATGAGCACGAGGGAATGATATTCGAAAATGCTTTGATGTAGATCAGTGCCAGCGCAGCCAGGGCTCTGCCATAACCTGAGCTCTCTAATTTCTACCTTCGATAATATTTCGGAGTCTATGGAGCCCGCGACTAAAGCACGATGTGAGGCAACATGCGCCGACTGGAGGCAGACTTTCTAGTGCATTTCTTTTTTTTTTTTAATATGCCACCGACGAATGAGATTAAATTTACCGCTCTCATACCTTACTACTTAGAACGCTTCAATAATGTGGCACTGTGGGATTCTGAAAGCGGTACTGCAATACGCATTTATGCAAACATCGAATTTTGTTTTGTTTTTCTTGAAAAGATTTTTTAAAAAAAGTAACTTGAGAAGTTTCTTTTAACTTAACAAGTAAGTTAACATGTTTATGGAACTTAACAAGTTTATGGAAGTAATTAGTAACGGTAACACATTACATTTAAGGCTGAGTAATTTGTAACTTGTATTCCATAACAAGTTTTAGTTAACGGTCACAAGTCTGATTATAGCGCGCCCTAAACGAGCGAGCTCTCCGTGCCTTCAGCGTTCTCGCCCAGCGCAAGTGCTGTTTACTTTTTCTGTCTAGTCTCTCAACGCGCTGACGCTCACTCGACTCGGCAACTGAGCGTTCCTTTTGTTCTGCTATCCGTTTGTTCCGTCGACTGCGTCTCAGAGCCCTTTGCATCCACAAACAAAACAACCCCAGAGCACCCGCGCGCTTATCGTGCACGACACGAGACTGCGAGGCCAGCTGTGGCAACCAAGAAATTGCTGGGTGTTTCCAAGACAGCAGCCACGCGAACGAGGGCTCTCGAGGATCCGCCCGTTTCAAAAGGCGGCACAGGCATCCTCTTCATGTGCCGCGTGACCCAGTTTTCTTGACGATCACATCAGAGTCAGTGCTAGCAGCGGCTTTGTAAAAGCTAGTACGGAAAAAGGGGAATTTGTGCAGTGTTGGTTAAGGTACATCTAAAACGTACTCGAGGTAACGTGCAATGTAAACGAGGAAGTTATCTACATCAAATAGTAAGAATACTGGGTGCAATGTATTTGAAAGAATCTACTCAAAATGCAATGTATTTTCAAAGTAAGGTATAAGTACTTTTTAACTCAATCTTTTATGTACCCTTCCATTCAGTGTTTTGTTTTTATTCGTATGTCTTTATTCAAGGGTAATTGGGGGGGGGGGGGGTGCATAAGTTATTTTGGGGAATGGCGGCGAATATTCAATAAAGCCAAATGGCCAGAGTAGTTGTTTTATCCTCGCTGACGAACTATATAATACAATCAACTTCTAAGGCGCATATTTGTATCGGTCTTATAGTCGGCATTACTTCACTCCGAGAAATGACCAAATGACGTCTCGAAAGACGATAGTGCGATTTCACATGATGATACATCTCTTTTTTTTATTGCTGTTAGAGTTTGGAAATTTCTTATACTCACCCTCCCACTATTCCTTCAGAGTTGACAAAGCATATCTTTGTGATACAAATCGAACAACACCAAATTTGGGAATGTACTTTTAAGTCGGAAGGTGTACATTCCTCTAAATGTACCAGAACCTTACTTTAAGTATAATACAAGTACATACTCCGGAGAATGTACTGCATGTAAAGTTCAAGTTTTCTAAACCCACTTGAAGTAGCACTTTAAGTACAATGTAATAAAGTAACTTCCCAAACCTACATTCTTAATTCACCACCCTTCGTTTCTTAGGACGAAAACATCTTCCTCCATGCGGCAGCCAAACATCTTGTTCTTGTGTCATTTCTATGATTGCGGAAATGAATAAACATACTGCCATGACGTGAGCATGTAAAGCGACATTCTCGTTGTCCCATCGCACACTTTGATTTTAGGTATAAACATACTTTCCTCCTTGCTATTTGCAGTGATTGGCTATCCGACTATCCGAGAAACATGGACATTTTTAACAGAACTGCAGGCATTTTGAGTGAAAGACAGCGCGGTTGTTTTGCGTGACATTGCACACTGAGTGAACCAATCATTATTGTGAGCACAAATATTGAACGGAGAGGTACTAATTTACGCCCTGGCTCTGAGCTTGTAAAGGTAATTACTACGTCATAATGCAGACGGCTTTTATTTTGTGGGAGGAAGGCGAGACTTTCAAATGTTTTCGGGGGCATCGTCATTCAATGGAATGTTCTTTAAATTGCAACAAGTGACTTTCTCTATTTTCTGCGAAAAAACTAGACACGTGGAAATATGTTCGTAAAATATTAAACACCAACTTTAAACAAACTTACGTCTGTTTTTTATTAGAGCACTTGAAGAGGCAGTCACTCCCGTCGATCTCGCCGAATGACAAACCGACACAAATATGTTTAGACTTACAAATAATATCGGTAATCGTGAAACTGAACATGAACTTTCAAGTGCTTGCATCATGCTCAGTGTCAGATTGCGGACTTTATTTGTAACTTGCAGTGACTCGCTCTCCGAGCGCTCGCGAAAGTAAACGATGTAGAATTTTTGGAATATAAATTGGTATAAATTTCGTTACGTCACTTCTCCAGAGGCCATAGGTATGAAGGTCTGTCAACAGCACTGAAGGGTACACCCATTTGCTTTCAGGCGGAGTTTTACTAGATCAAACTAGGCTATGATTTGTTAGTTTGAGATGCAGCAAACATGTATATATATTTTTTGTTGTTTTTAAACGAGAAAAAAATGGCGGCTTCGATTAAATTGGTAAAAGCTTTCCTGTGCTTTTATTATTTGAAAGAACTTGCGTTTTTTAAGAGCGGACACTTTCACATTTTGAAGCAAAAGTAAAATGCGATGAATGGGGCGAAACATAGCAAACAGCAGAGTTTAAAACTTGCTCTTGCTCACTGTATTTATCTTCAAAACACTTCTTTCACTTTTGCTTGCTTGAAAATAGCCTTAGCGTTTATTATTAATCCGTATGTTTTGGTCCTGCCAAACGAGAGTACACTCTCTATGTATTCCCAATCCCTTGCAAAGACCATAAAAAATATAAAAAAAAACACTCCCCAGCTTTGCGGAAGGCAACAAACACGTGTGCACTTTAGACCCGGTTTATAAATGCAAATGTTCGATAAATCCTCGGTTGACTTTTCTATGGGCTACACAAAATCTCCGACCTCTGCTTCTGACTGCAGGGCGGATATGTTGCCTCAAAGACCATAGCAAATGCCTGTCGGGAATACTGACGAAAAAGAAGAAAAATAAATATTTATTTATTTACTTGTTTATTTTGCTGCACCGATAGGTCATATCAGTGTTGTAACGTGTTGCAGAAACTCCGAAAATTGTTTTATGCACCTCTGGGCAGTCTCCTGAGTTTGCGACTTCGCTCGGCCATCGGACGTTCATACTAGCCTCGTTCGCCAACCGTCAAAAGTACCTGCATATGTTTTTCTTCTTTCGCGTATGCAAATTTGTACTTGAAAACACAAAAGTACTTCACGGTTTCGGGTGACTTCCAGAGCATAGCACCGGTGGTTGAATGCACGTTCAATCTTTCATAATTTCAACGCTTATCATTATATTGTAAACTGAGCATTTATATGCTTGCGCTTTTTGTAATGTAGAGTGGAAATATCACTCTCTTGGGAAAATAACTCACGCATATGTGGTATCTGTGAATTAGGCGAGGCTTTTGCATCCATATATTTATTGAGTACCCTTTGCAGCGAAGAAGATAGCATGCCCTTCTTCTATGGCCCATTTTTTGTATGGGGTTATAAAGACTACCGTGATGGGCTGTTGTTTGTACAGCTTTATGGTTAGAGGTCCAACTACTTCATATTAATTTTGGTCGTGATATTTTCTGGAATGTCACATATTATTGAACTTTCTAATATTCCTAAATGTGTGAAGCTCAAACAAAAAGCTGAGGACAAATCGAATTATTAAACTGTAATTGAATTCATAATCTTTCTGCAATTACCCGAGGAAGATGCTTGAGTTTTCTTTCGTATTCAAAATTTTAGACCTCCACCACTGTGAAAACCTACAATACCAGAGTGGTACTGACAATTGTATTTTTCAATTTGTGTTTTGTTTGGGGCTGGTTCCTTTACAACAGTAGCGCTAAATCTAATTTTATAATTTTTGTGTTGCAAAGTTATTTGCTTAATTCTATCGTTTTCTCCTCACAACTACGACAACCTGCATAACACTTAGCCTGCCCTATATCCGAGCGAGGTTTATTTTTTAGTGCAAAAATGTACATCGACAGTGTTTTTCAGGATGTCTCGCCTGCCTGCTACTTAGCACAGTTTGTGGCACTAGCGTACTGCTGGATAATACGAAGTGTTAGAAAAATATTTCCAGAAAATTGTTTTGGCTGTAACACAAAGCATGCATTATCGAACGCGCTCATTTCCGCCACAAAATGTAGCACAAATTGTAGACGTCGAAGTTGCAAAAGTAGCCGCGCTATCTCAATAAAAAGTTATAAAAGATTTCTGAAAATTGCTACTCGAAAGATGGAGCCCGTTTTCGCCCGTTTTTCTCCGTTTTCCTAACTGGCCAAATTGCAGCTCCATGTATTTGAGGGCTCCGTCGGCCGCCGTTTTTAAATTGAAAATAACGAAAAATCACCTATAGGTCTTGAATTAGGTAATAGTATAGTACCGAAACTTTGGTAACTGGTGCGAACCGCTAGTGCTCCATTTGGGTGAAGAATGAACGTTCGGCGATGCGTAGTTTATTTCAAATGTGAAAACAAAACCTGTAAATTTGTTGACACCTTGTATGTACGTCTTACAGCTTAAATATTCCAAACAAGGATGATACCATTGGCAAACAAAAGGAAAGTGCCTTGACAAGCGTGCCAAAATATCTACTGCGCCTGCGTTAGGTATCTTCTAAAATTTCGTTATACATGAGCCCTCTATAGGTGAGCCTCTTTATCAACTCTGTTAGATTTTCTTATTTGTGTGATAATGTTCGTGTAAATCCGCGATTTCCTAGAACTGCTGGCATCTACAAAACCTCAAACAGACAGCGCTAAGTGCAAGGAACCCTATATTTCTGGGCTGGCAACAGATTACGTGTAATTGGTCGATCTTTGGCATCCTTCGCCTAAAGTTAAGCAGCGTTATTAAAAAACACGTCGTATGTCACGTTTTTAACGGTTGCTTTCAAATCCTGGAGGAATACAAGTAATAAATATAATTAATATATTTAAATACCCATAACCAAAACATACTTTCAAGCGCTGGAACTGTGATCCTAGCCAAACACATGATGAAGATGTAAACGTGGTTGACAATGGCTATTAATTACCCCTTAGTTTGTGGGCACAAAAATAAAGAAATATTATATTATCTTATTATTATCCGAACACTCATACAGATCGTAAGCTTCGGGGTGAGTCTTGCAAGTGACAAGTAAATATGACTGTCGTGTGGCGAAGGCGATGAAGGTCTTACGTCCCCAAAACTGGTCAAAGCGGCACTTATATTATTATCTAGTGCATTCCGATCTTCATTTCCCTCTACTTGTTTGGGGTTCAAGAACTAAGAAAAGCCTAGAAAGGAGATTTTCAGGAAAAAGAGCAACACACTTTATTGGAATATTTCAGCGTATGAAATTTAATGACATTTCCTTCAAGCACAATTTCTTAATAACAACTACTCAACTATTGCAACTGAAACTTGCAATAAATGCCTACATCGAGATGAAACGTGACCCCTCCACAATCCTTGACCTATTCCTTTTTAGTAATACGCAATACAATGTTCGACGTGGCTAATATAGTTTTATACCTCGTTCAAGGACATACTATTGAACTAGTCTATTGGCACAGTTAATACCTCTCGTCCTAAGCAAACACCACGCCGTCTTAGCAATTATTCAGTACTTTGCCTTAAAACACTTGTTTAAGAAACAGTATCGAATGCACATTATATTATGTCCCACATAATAAATTTTATAACATGTCCTTTTATTTCTCTACGTGATTTCAAGAATGTTCCGTACGCTTTATTTAATATGTAATCATGCAAGTATTTATCAGCCTTTGTTGTACAAACCTTGCCTTTTGCCTTTTTGCTACGAATTATTGTTGTACTGTTTATTTTTCTTGCGACTTCTGTTGTTGATTTTTTCATTGTTTCCTTACTCTTGCCTGCCAAAAATGTAATCATATGATAAGGCCTTGTCGAGAAAAACAGATCAGCCATTTGCTATGCTACACTCTAAGAAATGCCTGCTCGTCTACTTACCCGCAAATACTCGATGGGCCAATCTTTGCGATCTACGAAATAATATCAGCGAATGATGAGGCGGAACATCTGTTTAGACTTTAAATTTAAGTCTGCGCTGTGACATTACGCAATGCAAGCATGACGCTTTGCATTGCGTAATGCCACAGCGCAGAGTTCATATTTAGGTCTAAACGGATGTTCCGCCTCGTCATTCGCTGAACTGATTTCGTAGGACGCAGAGATTGGCTCTTTGAGTGTTTCGCGGGTAAGTAGACGCGCAGGCATTTCTTAGAGTGTACCCGAGACATTGTGCAAGAAATAAAAAATGAAACAAACAGACAATCAAACAAACAAATACAAATGAGAATTTGCTATATTCTGGTTTTCTATACAAGTGAGATAAATTTGAGCTCAGCGAAGGTTATGACTATCCTTGGTACCTTTTTGAATAGCCTGAAATACGTAATCGGAAAATACAAGTGACAATATTTTTGGTTTTTTTCATTTTGAACAAGGCTTGCGAACCTTTGTTTAAAGTCGGAAAGAGTAAAAGGGGCGCACTCTACATAGTGTTTTTGCGAACAGAAGTGGTCCTGAAAATTGTTTAGCAGTGATCGCGTCTCAATCCGTGTCGCATTCCCCAGCGCTTCATGTTTGTTTGTTTTTTGGGTTGTAAAAAAATGTATTAGATCTTGCTTTCGGAGAACCTGCGATTCATGTTTGGCTACTTGTGTTTACATTTAATTTCAGAAACAAAGCTTGCATTTATCTCAACTTTTAAACATTACACGTTGAATGAACTTTTTTTCATTGTATATGATAAGTAGCAAGAAAAGTTCCAGGAAAAAACAAGGGTGCGGGAAAAAATAATATTGCCATGCAACAGTTTGGTCTTTCACAACACGTCCAACGGTAATAAAATTTGCCAACTTCAGTGTCTATGCCACGCACATGTTTACGGGGAACGCCTAAATTTCTGTGCCATAGTAATCCTGAGGACGGGAGATTAATTTAGTACACTTAGCTCCATCGAGAAAGAAGCCGATTAATGTCGACAAGGTCATCTGCCATTAAAATTGCAAATAAATGAAAAGATTAGGAGTAACGGAAACAATAAAATACATCGAGCGTCTAAACTGCCTTCCGACAGCGGCCCTCCAAAGCGTTCAAGTACCGTCTGAGTGTAGCATTAAAGTGCTTTCAAGTACACTCGTTCACAGCACCACCTGCGTAGAAATACACTGGACCTTTTTCGAGAAGCGTTCTGCGCATGCGCGAGCGCCCGATGCCAAGCGGCGGAAGTGGGCACCAAAAATCGAGGAAATTCGGAAGGAGGCTGTAGATCAGCGAGTAGCAAACGTAATTGCAGCATACATATAATTGTGTTACGCAAAAAAAGAAAGCGGACGGAAAGAATAACACGACGTTTAAGTGGACGCCACGGATGCCCCACTTGGACGGCGCGTTGGGCACGCCCGCTGCTCAGAGAACGAAGAAACTGGTAGCGTAGCTCCCATCATTGATTGGTAGCGCAGGTAGGTCCCTTCCTCGATTTCTAGTTCGTGCAGCCACCGCCTGGTGCCGTCGGTATGTGAAAAAGGTCCATTGACACAAGTTTTTACAGTGGCTGCTTTTTCTGGTACAAATCGAGTTACAGAGTCATCCTTTGATAAAAAAATGATCTGTAAAGGAGCATAAGCTTGAGTAAGCAAATATTGCGTAAAAAACTGCGAAAAAACAAAAGACGAGGGAGAAGTCGAAATATGTACACACAAAGTGCTGGTCTGTATGTTTCTTCGACTTGTCCTTCTTTTTTTTTCGCTGTTTTGATTTAGATAAGAAAATGCTGGTTTCAAATCTGGAGAAACGTTGAGTTCAACACTAACACCTACGAATAAATATTCAAAAAATATTGTCATCATTTCAGGGATAGCCGTTTTAAGCTCGAATAGAACGGGAGGTAGCCGAGGCCTTCCTCATACAGAGAAGCGACAACAATGTGAGTCAGAAATCCCTTAATTTGACAAGAAAGGAGGAAGGGTTTCTCGAGAAGGAGATAGGGAGCCTTGGTCGGGAGGAGAGGGATGAGCGTGGCCCGGAGCCAGCAGGGGCGCTGTCAAGATCACTCCGGCTCTGCAAGCCGGAAGAGAGAATAACATTTTTGCGTGTTGAACGCTGTCCATGTCTGACGTGTTTTTATGTGTCCGTTGTCTTCTTTGCGTTCGCATACCAACATATTTAACCAACACGCACTCCTAATTCTATGTAAGAAAAGTCCCGTCACCGGGAAAAAAAGCCGACTAGCATTATTTCCAAACCAGGGACATTTTGAATTACCCAATCGTAGCCCAGGATCGCTAGTCACGTTATCAAACGAGGAGTGATCACACGTATGTGTTCGGCAGAGAAACAAAAAACGCGAGTTTCTTTTTTTCTTCTTTAGCGCTTTCTTTATTTTGATATTATAGTAAAAAGGAGTAGCGGCCACTAACTCTCAAAACATCCAGCGGAATGAAAGCGTAGCTTACATTCCGAGTACGTCCATTAGGGCTGACCAACTTCCGGCTCTATGAACATACGACATCACAGTTACTTTACTATTAACTGTCACCAGGCTCTTCCATGAAATGGACAACTTGAAAAGCGCACCAAGTTCGAATCAATGCTGTGTGTTTCGTCTATGGAGGCGACAGCCTCCGGTTCTTAATATATGATTTCCTAAGGTTCCTCGTAACACCTCTGTAGCAGTGTGATTTCGCTTAAATGCTCGCTCAAAGTGCCCTGAGATAAAAAAAAAGTGTCTTGTTTAATTTTTTTACCTTGAAAAGTCAGTTTAATCCTAAAACAAGTCCCTTGTATCCTGCACAGTATGAACAAATGCTCTCGAGAGTATGATTATGAAATTCCGGGTCCTTTCAAAGGCAGTGCCCCCTTTAATATCAAACAAGCATGCGCGTGAGAAAAAGGTGTTATGCTATCTCCCATTCCTGAAGCGAACGTTGTGAGCAAGTTTTCTTATTGCTTACTGATTAATTAGTTAATTTGCTTCAAAGCCATAGAGTGTCTCTAAATGTATTATTTTAATTGTTGGCAAACGTAAAATCAGCATGCTTTTTATTCATGGTACATTAATACAGACCTAACTTCTAAGTATTTTACTTAACACATAGTTACTGTGGCTGATATGAACCTAAGTGCTGTTGAAAAATCTTCACTTATATCTGCTTTGCAAAACCATTCGTATAAAAAAAAAACGGTGACATAGGGAGTACTATTGCCTTTGTCGGTTTCACTTCACTCTTAAAAAAAAGCTAGTAAAAAGCTAGCAACTGCAACAGTTCCTACCTTTTTCTGAACGTTACTACCTTTCACTCACTATTTACTGCCTCAAACGCGCGATCGGTAGTAAAACGCTAGCAAATGCAGCCATTACTACCTTTTTGTGACCGTTACTTCCTTTTTACTAGCTATTTCCTACCGCAAAGGCGCAAACAAGATGGCGGCGCTTGCTTCATACCCGATTGCCAGCGTTAGCGACGTACTTGCTGTTTCGGAACGCAGGGGGAGGTATCCACACGCAATCGTAGCGTCAAATATTGTATGAGGGGGCATGTTTAAGGGTTGGAACTTACTTTATAACGATCGCAGCCTCCGTACCAGCACGACATGGAAGCCAGCGCTGCAGCGAGCGCAGCGGCCATTGTTGATGCAATGGTCATGCGGTTTACTTCTTTCCTTCTCGTTTTCATTCGTTTGTGAGCGTGTATATTTTCATTTTGGTTTTAACTGGGATGAAAATAGCCACGTAGCACATACTAAAACGTTTCCGAAAACAGGAAAAGTTGAATCTGTTTTTTTATATTTGTATTTTTTAAATCATATGTTTTTCTCTCACAAGAGACGCTTGGCAACATTGTACGATAAGAAAGTTGGGGCGGTTGGGGCCAGTCGGAGTCCGCAAGACGCTAATTTCTTTGATGTGAAACTGCCGTTTTTTCCTTGTGTCGTGTGCAGCTCTCGTGTTCCCGCGTTGGAGTGCATAGTTAGCGTTCGTGCGCTTGACGGGGCGAGTGTGTGCGTGGACCTGAAGTGCTCCGAGGATAGCTCTAACGAGCCGGAGCCGGTGGTAATTTCCACCGGAAATCACGTGACTAGTTGCGTTTCCGGTCTTCCGTCGGGAGGTAGTGCTAGTTACTAGCTAGAGGTAGTAAAACACATGGATTCTACTTTGAGGCTAGTAACAGTTACTGGCTTCGTGACCTAGTAACCGTTACTAGCTTGGCCGTTACTACCTCAGGCTACTAGGTATCTAGTAACATATGTGACAAGTGGTTACTAGCTCTTACCTAGTAAATACTACTAGCTTTTTTTAAGAGTGGGTTGCGCTGATTCGGTGATTTTATCAACTTTTGATTAGTTGAAGAGCCTTTGAATTGATCGCCTGGAAGTGGTAAAAATTACCATTAGTAGATAGACGGTGACCAATATTTACGCTTTTAAAATAATTACTTACATTCTGCTAAACATAGTATCACAAAACAGGAATAGTGGGACACTTACAACCTCAGTTTCGATTCGTCTAAACTAATTTTCAACTAAGCAATTCAGGACAAACAAACACTACCAAGATAGATATTTATAAATGTTTTACCGAAACGATGTTCTGTAACAAATATACTGTCTATCGGCGTAATCTGTTCTTAGATGTAATTTGAATTCATGTGTTAGATTCCCAGCAAATGTTCAAAACAATTATCGCAATGGCTTGGAAAAAAAGACAAATCTTAGCAGTTCTACGAGATACAAAGGTGTTCGATTGTAAGTTTCATACCAATTTTTTGTATCAAAGTTTATTAAAAAGTTGACGCATAGAAAAAAGAAACTTTTCGCAACGGCCCTGCAATCCCGCAGATTTTAGCTGTGGATATACAAAAACGAACTCTACGAAATTGAAGCGTTGAGCAACGGGCCATTTTGCACAAAAGCAGTAAAGTGTAAGTTTAAAAGTAGTCCCTGCTTTTTCTTGGAAATATAAAATATTAGAAGAAGAAACAAGTGTGTGTCGCAAGAAGCAGGGACGACATTATCTCAGTGGTCTCACTTAAAATGGGATCATGATGAATAGCAAAGAATACAATCGTTCGATTCACGTTAAGACCGGCGTAATCCCGAACAGTTTACAAATTGTTTCGCAAGGGGATTTTCGTAATACTGAAAATTGAACAGCGGAAATCTAGCTTAGAAGCTGGGCATGTGAATATAACCTACGTTTCTTACTAGTCTTTTCATTTCCAACCTGCTTCTTCGTGAAATAAAGTTCAGGACACAAAAGCAGACGGGTCGGGAACCAGGCGATAGCCCGAAGTTTTAAAGTGCTACAAGCCTACGTACACGCTTGCTCATGTATACGGCATGAATATTTGAAGTTCCAAGCATTAAGGCAAAATATATGAGGTTATCTTTAAGAGGTGTTTAAGCGGGAAATGTATCTTGGCTCTATAGAGTACGCATCAAAATACTGGTTTTCCGTGCCATAAAAACACGGTTCGTTATGCAGAAACTATTCCTAACGATGGACAAGTGTGATCCCCACTACATTTTCATTTAATAAAGACGGTGATACTCAGGACGACGCCGCTTCTGTTCAACCATTTCCTCTCCAGACCACCCCTTCCTCTCGCGAGGCATTATGAAGACTGCAGAACAACCTGTGAGCGCGCCTAGCTCCGGAACCTGCGCATGCGCGCGATAAAGATAAGTTGACCGGACATAATAACTACCGCTTCGTAAGTCTCCCTCTTGGCACAGTGGTTGAGTGCTTTTCTCAAAATATTTGGGTACTTAATTCAGTTGTCTTTGGGTGACGTTCAAAATTTGGCATTTTTTTCTTCACGATTTTTATATATCACCCTTTCGCCTATGCAGATGCTATTTGCGTTAAGAGATGAAAGGTTTCTTGTACATTTGTTCGAAAAATTGCTAGCGCCTTTACTATCGCATTTAAGAGAAAACGCAAAGGGTTATGATTATAACGCAAATAATGCAAAGGTGCAAGCAAGCTGGACAGTAATAACGAAAATAACCTGCAGAAGGGGAACAAGGTGGACCAATGACGAACACAAATCTCCAAACACAGCTAAGGTAACTGCTGAGCAACTGAAAATATCCGCCTGGTCCTTGTATCGAACGAGTGACCTCTCCATTTCCAGTGAAGCGCTTTACCGAGTGAGTTAACCAGGAGTTAGACGTCAGTAGAGAACTCTTACTGACATCTAACTCCTGGTTACCTCAGTTGCTGGAGCGCTCCACTAAAAATAAAGAGGTCCCTGGTTCTATATCAGGACCAGGCAGATATTTTCAGTCGCACACCAGTCATTCGCTGTGTTTGGAGATTTGTGTCTGTCCTTTTTCTCTTTCTCTCACTATGATTATACCAAGGACAGGCAGAATTTTTTTTTCAGTCGCGCACCAGTCACCGAGCTGTCTTCGAAAAGTTGTATTTGTCCTCTGTACCGCTTGCTTGCCTACTTCAGGGATTATTATAGTCACATAGAGGGTGACGCGTCTAGCCCCACAATGATCTCGCTCGACGCTGCTGCTCGAGAGCGACGGTTTAGCGGAAGGGACCGGTTCAGTTATCGATGCAATTTAAATTTTAATCATAGTTGACCATATTATGAACCTAACAACGAATAATAGGCTTGTAGTGTACAGAGCTGGCTTTAGGTGACGCCAGAACTTGAAGTAAAGAATGGCGACGTGCGCGGATTACGGGTTTTCGCAGATCGCATATCACAAGGTTAGAGCATAATTGCTTCGTTCGAGGACCACAAGAAACGAATTCCATTCTGTCGAAGTGGTTCTTTAGTCAAGGCCTTTGAAAGCAGACTTAACACGTATCCAACCCGAACATGAGAGGACTAGTTCACCATAGGAACAGCGTGTATAAACCTGTATGTTCGCCAACAATACTAATATTCAATGGATTGAATTAAAAAAGAAGCTTAAATACTAGAAATTCGATAGTCGAATCCAATGATTTGGACAATAATTAATCGATTCCAATTTGAAACTTGAATTTTCGCACACCCCCAGTATTAAGTATGCCAAATGATAAGTTCCATAGCCCTTAACCAAGGCATTTTATAAATACATGCCGAAAGTTGTATTGTGTATTACTAGGAAGGAATGGATCAAAGGATGTAGACAGGTCGCATTTAATAAATTGAAGATGTGAATTGACACCTTCAGTTGCCATAGTCGAGTCGTACGAAGTAAATTGCATCAAAATTGCATCAAAAGTTTTATGTAAGGCGTAATTATTTTTTCTAAATAGATTTATTTTTGTTTTAGTTGTGGAACCTCATACACGTAGGCTGTGATCGAGATGATTATGCACTAATGGATATTATAACTGACTGTTTAACCAGCATAGAACCAGTAGATTTATACTGTATTCGATTTTGTTAAATCTAGATATATTCGCGTGAATTTATTCATATAAGGTGTCAATTTTCAAGCTTCCCAACAACATAATTCGAAAGGTTTTTAAACGGGAACGGGTTATATCACACTGTTGTTTTGAGTTTTGTATTTGTTTTCTTAAACTTCAAGTCGAGCTGATTTGAATTTAACCACTAAGGTAACTCATTCGGTCACGCATTACCAGTAACTTCATCATCACGGAAATATGTGCCAGAATAGATAGCTTTACAAATAAGGTAATTGCGAAGTAAGTGCATTACTCTCTGGAAATAATGCATAATTGTATTGAGTTACGTTTTGGACCCTTGTAATTTTATTTGCAATTATCTGGTTTAAAGCAAAGTAGTTGTCAAGGTAATTAAGCAACCAGTTTTAAATTAATATACCAAAGTAGCTTCCTTCATAGGGGTGACTGATTGTGCTCAGCTAACACTCCTGGATCACGGTCATCTCATAGGACTTCCGTTTAATGGCATTGAGTGACTCAGCGACTCAGCGCATTCCAAGGAACACGCATAGTCAGGATTGCTCACTGATTCGTTGATCTTACAAAGGCCTTCGGTCTGAATGCCTGTAAACAGGTGTGTTGCTCGTATCTGGACAACGCATCAGTGAAAGGCCAACGTTAGGAAATGATATTGACGACACGACAAGATACATATTGCAAAAGAAAGCGGTCTTGGCGGCAACGTGTAGGAACCTATATTGCGCGCAGCCATACGGAAGAGTCTTGAGGTGCTGGGGAAGGCGCGGCTATACCGCGCCAATGATCAATGGTTCCGATCCGAGTCATATACCTGCTCCCAGGGAGACCACACTAGCCATATATTCTCGCCTAGAAGAAGCTGCGAACTTTGGATCTATTTATCCCCTGGGCTTGCTTTTCCCAGAAAGAAAAATAATAAACAACCTATATTCTGCAGCTGCTGGCCTGTTATTGAATTGAATTCGTTCTAGTTCTAAGGGCAGCGTGCGGCTTCAAGCAGCGGTGTGCTTATATTTTATTCAGTATCAGTGCACTGCCCCTAGAAATTAAACAGTTAAAGCCATCAAGCCCGCCATACTCCTTCTCTGGGAAGAACTGATTGGATGTCTGCATTGCCAGTTTGACCTATTGAGAGAATTATGCCACGCGAGCCACGCTTGTCTGCACACCTACACCGAGAGCACAAGCGCATGGCGTCCCGCCGAGGTGATGTCAAGCTCATTTATTACCGGTGAGTGGTTCGAACCCTGCGGTAGTAATTTTACGGAGGCTGCATGGTTATGTCATGTAACGTGTATCGAGAGCTCGGGCACGCTAAAACACACAAAATGTATATCTTTCAAATCGGCTCGCTAGTTATGCATTGTGGTCGCTGTATGATCGATAGTTATGAGTTGGACGTAGTCAGCTCAACAATGACAGGAAAAAAATCGAAGAATATATTTGCAGAGACGTTATATCTAAAAAAAGAAAGGAACTGCCATAGTTTCAAATTTGTTTAGGATTTTGCATTTGCTAATACCGCGGCGATACCATGTGTGAGTCATGGCCATGCCAATCAATCCACCCGGAAGCTGCGAAAATAAATAAATTGTGGTACTCTCTGCCAATTCATGATACAACCGGATAGTAGGTGTCGGTTTTATGTTGGTTGTAAAAGCCTGATAGTTATCAACACAATTCGCATACAGTTTTTTTATAGCCTCCAATCACCGTGTAGGTATATTTTCATTCAACTCAATTTCCTGCTCTTCCCTAACCCCTTGTTGAAAATTTCCTTTCAAACCAAGCCGCTGAATGAAGAGTCGGAGATTGTAGGCGCCGCTGGCCGGCGCAACGGAAGAGTCACGCCCTTCGAACTCCCTCTTCAGGAAGTAACTAAAGTCGAAGGCTTTGTTAAAGGGCCACTAGCAACCCGAACGTCGATGAATATTTTATTGTGCTTATGTGATCAAAGATGGCGTAATATAAAAATTAAAACTGCGTTGCCAGAGAGGAATGAGTTGCACGAACGTTTCACTCAAAAATTCGCTCATTCCTTTTTTTATATTTGAAGTATTCATATTCACAACACGCTCGCCTTATAACTGAGGGGTGTGCGAATATTGAAATTTTCGAATACGAATCGAATACGAATAAGACAAAAAACGGGCTTCGAATATCGAATCGAATATCGAATATGTGTCTAGTAATAAAAAAATGGCAAAACAAGAGGTAACGGCAGGTTTTATTGCCTTTTTTAAAATAAATCAATGCAACTGCCTTTTACTGGGCTGCAGCAGGCTAAAGCTACTTCTAGTAATGCACTCATTACAAATTCTCGTCTAGGAAAATTAACTGCTCAACGCCCCCTACGCGCCGTGACATTATTTCCGCCAGTAGAAAGACCCGTTCATTTGGGAAACCTGCGACATTTCACTAAAGTTCGAAGAAGTTCGTCTTATGGGCAGTGTTGCCCGGCTGCTACACAAATATATTGAATTTTGGGAAACAATTATTTAGAAAGTACTTTGTTTTATATTTCATAAAATGGTTACCAATGTTTACACCATATAAAAGCGAAAAATTGCGCTTTTAATGCTTTCATTAGTTATTAATGTGAACCAGCGATGCCAATAAACCCAACAAATATGGCACTTTTCCTCCGCCAAGTAAAATCAACTAGTTTTTTTTTTTTTTTTTTTTGCGCATGCGCACAAAATTTGAACTTTAGTCGAACCTTTGTCCAACATCACGTTGAAGGTTCGAAAAAGTCGAACTCGGTCGATCTAGAACCTGGGCAGGTTCGCGACATCCCTAGTTTTGACTCCGCGGGAGTGGCAGGAGTTGTTTTCAATGGCGATGCAATGTTCTACTCGCACCTAGCTTTTTCTTCTTTTTTTTTTTTACTTTTCAATCATTTATATTAGATAGCACTTTCGAGATTTATTTTATATTTATATTTCACTCTCGAGCTTTATTTTATTGTATCAATTCATAGAACGCGCAATTACATCACATATTGCTATAAAAGTGCCACAAAACAAAGGGCTTGGTGAAAAAGAAACCGAAACTGATTCTGTCTTGCTGCCATCGGACAGATAGAAACAGACTAGACCGATAACGCACGCATCATACGCCTTTCTCAGTGAATAAACATATTCATAGGGGAATGCGTGGCAGGCAAGTTATTCGTTACTTGCTCGAATATTCGCAGTTTTGGCGAATATTCGCCGTTTTTTCCGAATATTCGGCTTTGGCCGAATATTCGGGAACTTCCGAATATGCAATTTTCGAATCGAATACGTTTCGAATAAGGAAAATATTCGATTCGTATTCGAAATTTCGAATATTCGCACACTACTTATGACCAGTCCTCTGGCCAGCCTACTCCTCGCTTTTATTTTTTAGAGCGCAGCTCTTAGGCGCCCGTTTCCGGCTCGGGCGGCGTCGCCGTCGCCGTCGGCGTAACCGCGCGGTGCATGATGGGTAAATTTCCCCGCTAAATTTAGCGGAAAATTTTCCCCGCTAAATCTAGCGGAAAATTTTCCCCGCTAAATCTAGCGGAAAATTTTCCCCGCTAAATCTAGCGGAAAAATTTCTCCCGCTAAATCTGGCGGGAAATTTTCCCCGCTAAATCTAGCGGAAAAATTTTCCCCGCTAAATCTAGCGGAAAATTTTTCCCACTAAATCTAGCGGAAAATTTTTTCCCGCTAATCTGCCTTCCATAAATCTAGCGGAAAATTTTCCCCGCTAAATCTAGCGGAAAATTTTCCTCACTAAATCTAGCGGAAAGTTTTTCCCCTAAATCTAGCGGGAAATTTTCCCCGCTAAATCTAGCGGAAAATTTTCCCCGCTAAATCTAGCGGAAAATTTTCCCCGCAAAATCTGGCGGAAAATTTTCCCGCTAAATCTAGCGGAAAACTTTCCCCGCTAGATCTAGCGGAAAATTTTCCCCGCTAAATTTAGCGGACAATTTTTTCCCCGCTAAATTTAGCGGGGAAAATCCCCCCCTCCTCGAGGTCGCGTGACCCCCAGGCCACGTGACCCCCCCTCCGAGGTCACGTGACCCCCCCCCCGTGCCTTCCCCTCCTCCTCAAGAGCTGCGCTCTAATTCGGCGTTACAGGGAGTTGTAAGCGGCTTTATATTTTTTGATGACGTAGATGGAGGCAGCATTTTAAGGAATTCTTATATTTAGCAAGTTGCATGTCTCTAGTCCTTCATAATGAGGTTCGCCATATATACAGCCTGTTTCGGAAACGCAGAGCCACGTCGCTCCTGCAAATCGCTCCTGCACAAAAAACAACAAAAGGTTGATGCAGTGGTCGGCGCCCAAGTTCCCATTAAGAAAAATTATTAGCGCTCAGTATAATTGAGTTAATAATGACTCTTCAGAAATTAAATTTCCCGTTAATTCTGAAGGCATGGTTTTATTTCGAAACTTGCTGGGCGTCATCCAAAACTACTAAATCCACCCACAATAAAATTATACAAGGCACGCGCAGCGTTTTGCGGCGTTCCGACGAAATTCTCATTTAGACGCGTTCCTAGGTTTCAGTTCCTTATCAGAGCGCGTCTACGTGTCAGCAATCCCGCTCCCTGTGGCAAAACGCACAGCGTACGTGCGCCCCCACCTCTCACACCCAGAAAAGGCTAAAGGTCGGTGACAGGTGGCTGGTAAAGTGGAAGCTCCTCCCACCTCTTTCCACTTTAGCAGGAGCGAGACGCTGGAGAGGAGGTTAACTCTCCTCTCCAGAGTTTACTTTGCTTAAGTGGAAAGAGGCGGGAGAGGCTTCCACTGTACTCTCTCCTCTACTATCACCAACTATAGATAAGAAAGCCTCTGGACTTCAACGTGAGGTCTGCCTTTTTGACGTTGGTGTCAGTGTGAAGACACACCTTTATGTGCGACGCGTGGCAGCGTAACCACGTTGGAGTGTTTTGGGCACGAGGAACGGGATTGCTGGGGGCGAGATGCGTTCCGATGAGAAACCGAAACCTAGAAACGCGTTTAAACCGACTCAATATTTAGGAACTCTTTTAAATGCCGCACGTGCCTTAAATATTTTAACATGGATGGCTGTATTCGTTTTGTAATATTTGCATCAAGTTTATGATTGGAAGCGTTTACCTCTAAAGTATCAGTTAAATTGTAAGTATTACATTTTAATTATTTTCTTTAATTACACTGAATGCTAATAATTTTCCTCAATAGGGCATTTGGCACAGACCACACGCCATCACCCCACCCACTTTTCTATGCGATGCGTAGTTTTCGAACGGGCGATTTGGTACACGTTTCCGAAAAACAACCTGAGATGTGACGTAGATCGTCTGCCATAGTTGTAAATACAAATGCGTATAAATATCTTTCTTTTTAAGACGATTGCAAAAGTTACTGCATCGCTGATTTTGAAATCAGCGGCGTAGTGAGTCACGACGAGACACCGACTCCTTTCCTGTCGCTTTTTTTGCTATTTCGTCTCCACTTCCACGCCTCCTGTGCAGGGGCAACGTCTAACACAGCAGCTAAGAGGCATCGCTGCTCACACCTCCCAGCAAAGTTTGCGGCACGTGGTTTATCCGCTCTACTTAGAAAAAATAAGAAGAAAAAGAACTGCGTAAGTAGACCACTGTTCATAAACAAAACTAGAAACAGAAAAGTGCCATGTCGCCTCCACCCGGTAGAAGGCTACATGCCACGCGCTGAACAAGGATTCTCCCGATAAAAGCCAAGAGCGCACCATTTCGCCATCTACGTCATTGGCCTCGCACGAAAGCGTGAAATCGGGCGCTTTACAGTGTTTTTGTTTATTTGCAAATACGCAATTTTTGAGCTGCAAATCTTGTGGATGATAGCTAAAGAAGAATTTCCAGTCGTTTGCCATTGTATATTTGAGAAGAAAAAAAATGTTTGATGCGCCACTGACACTTTCCAAAATATTTAGAGAGGAACTTATTATTAGTCGAGGAATTTTGAAGTCGTTGTTGAAATAACTCTGACGCACGTGCAAGCCGCTGGAGAATATGGCAAGACGCGCATCATGGAACAAGAGAGCGCTCCAATTGGTTTGCGATACTTGTCACGAATACAAACTTGAACACCACTAGGGGACTCTCCACCTCCGACTTGCATGGCGACGTTGATTACACGCGTCAGACCTTAATTAATTTTTTTATTGTGACACAGGCCGGCGTGAAGGAGGAAAAAAGAAATATCAGTGAAGTCACGCTTTTTTTTTTTGTAAATGTGCAAGCGAGGCATGATGTGCTTTAAAAACGCGACATTTCAGGTATTCACAATTATAAATTTTCTCACTTAGCATTTTTTAGAGAGATAGGGCTATTCAAACTACGTCGCTCTAAATATCCAGTATAAATACACCTCCTACAAACTCCATAATTTGAGGATTGTAAATCAGGCCTGCAAGAAATTATGTGGCTTTTATTTTTAGATAAAAAAATTAAAGAAGTTTGCAATTTCCTGTAACGCCGAACTAGAGCGCAGCTTTTGAGGAGGAGGAGGGGAAGGAGGGAGTTAGAGGAGGGTATGCCCCTCCTCCTCATCCGGATTATCCCTCCTCCTCTGCTCTGCTCGCCTCCCATTTAGGGGGAAATTTTCACTAAATTTCCACTAAATTTGGCGCTAAAATGTTTCCGTTAAATTTGGGGGGAAATGTTTCCGCTAAATTTCCGGGAAATTTTTCCGCTAAATCCGGCGGGGAATTTTTTCGCTAAATTAAGCGGGGAAATGTTTCCGCTAAGTTTAGCGGGGAAATTTTTTTATTTCGCGAGGAACTTTTTTTGTTAAGTTTAGCGGGGAAACTTTTCCGCTAAATTTAGCGGTAAAATTTAGCGTGAAAGTGGTGGTACATATTGTTTGGTGGGGAACAGCGCACAAAAGACGGATGACCAGACGAAAGAACACACAGACAGGGCGCTGACTTACAACTAAAAGTTTATTGCTCTGCAAAAAAAAAGAAATAAACACAGAAAGGCGGAAGGGAAGAGAGCAAATAAAGCAAACCGATAACATTCGGCATCAGCCACACGCACACGCTGTCACACAAACCTGCCACACTTTTTAACGAAATCTACCTCGTCGCCTGCGACGCGCAACAGAAGGAGCACTCACACACGTGTCAGCTCCGATAGACGCTATAAAATACACTTCGTCTATCTCCCTCGCAGTCTTGTTTTCGTGTCGCGACAAAATCTTTATATCATGAAATGACGGAGAGCAGCCACACCTATCACAATGGACCGCTAAGTTCCCTGAGGGCGAAGAAAGCAAAGAAAGCAGATCTTCCCTTGCCCTTATCATTACACACCGCCCAGTCTGACCAATATACACCATGCCGCAGGACAGGGGAATCTGGTACATGACCCCGCTTGCACAGGCGACGTACGGGGTGCGATGTTTGACGTCACACTGAACGGAAGGTCGTTCCGTTCTACTTACAGCTGCACAAACGCGGGACAGCTAGATGACGCCTAAAAATGACAGGCACCTCAAACCTACTGGAAACATGCTTTATTCGGTAGGACAAGGAATGAATATACGGGAGTACAAAGGATCTGGTAAATGGCCTTTGGTTTTTGTTTTTCTAGGACTTGTGTATTTCTTAAGCATTCTCACAAGGGCTCAGCAACACCCACGACAACCGCCAAAGTGAAGCCCGCAGATGAAAGCCTCTCAAGTTGAGTCACAAACCGTAACCAAAACCTATGGTGACAGGACTTTAACCAAGTTGCCATAAGGCACGATCCAGCAATGGCCCTTTTCATCGATTTTTGAGTGGCCCGAGTAATAAAAAAGTAGCGCTTTCTTCGATCTGGGATCATAGGACCTGCACACGTGCGACGTCCCAAGGCGGAGTTAATGTCCAAAAATTGCAAAGCCCCTTATGTCGGGACCTCGAGCTTAAACCTTAGGCCCTTGGACCATTCAATAAAAATGTCTACAATCTCTCTAACCACTTGAACACAGTCGTGGTCAAGGCTGGTTCTAAGGACTATAAGATAATCATCTACATATTTTATAACTTTCAAAACGCGTCCGTCCAGTCTCTCAGCAATGCCTCTATCACACTTTGCCAGATAAATTTCACTAAGCACCGGTGCTACGCTAGACCCCATACAAATGCCACTCTTTTGCAAAAATATATCACCCCCATAGGCGATGTAGGTTGACTCAAGGTAGAAATGCAGCAACTCCAGAAACGAGTCTTTCGATACCTCTGAAGAGCTACTGAAGGCAACGGCCCCACTAGTTTGGATACACGGCTGTCATGAGCTCTCCGTGGGGTATGGAATGAAACATATCCTCAACATCGAGTGGCATGATGTAAAAGGATCCTGTGTTTGCCCCCTCAAATAATCAGCCAGAGCCTCCGAATTACGTATCAAAAAAGAGTCACTTGGGGTGAGCGAGGACAGGTGGCGCTGAAGGAACAAAGTCACGTGCAGTTGCCACCAATCCTTTTGGGTGACAAAAGCCCTAAACAGCGTCTGGTTGATTTTTTGAGGCGGGGATAAACCTGTCCTCAAAAACTCGGCCCACTCAAACTTGGTGAAGAGGGCCATTACTGGATCGTGCCTTAGGGAGTCTTTGTTAAACTTCTGTCACCATAGGTGTGGGTTACAGTTTTTCGACTTAGGTTGAAAGGCTTGCCTCTGCGGGCTCCCTTCGGCGGTTGTTGTGGGTGTTGCTGGAGTCCTTGTGAGAATGTTTAGGGGCTACACTAGTCCTAGAAAAAAACAAAGGCCATTCACCAGATCCGTTGTACTCCCGTATATCAATGCCTTGTCCCACCGAATCATGCACGTTGCCTGTAGGTTTGAGGTGCCTGTAGTCTTCTCGGCGGCATCTAAGCTGTCTTGCCTTTGTGCAGCTGTGAGTAGAGCGGGACGCCCTTTCGTTCAGGTCGACGTCAAATATCACACTCTACGTCGCTTGTGCAAGCGGAGTCGTGTACCAGAGCCCCCTGTCCTACGGCCGGGTGTATACTGGTCAGACAGGGCGCTGTCTAAACATAAGGGCAATGGAACATTCACTTTCTTTGCGTTATTCGCCATCAGGGAACTTTGCGGTCTAGCTGTGTGGCTGCTCGCCGTCATTTCCTGATGTAAAGATTTTGTCTCGACGCAGAAGACTACGAGGAAGATAGACTAAGCGTATTTTATAGTGTCTATCGGAGCTGACACGTGTGTGAGCGCTCCTTGTGTTGCCATTGAAGGTGACGAGGTAGATTTCGCTTAAAAGTGTGGCAGGTAACTGTTAGCAGCGTGTGGCCTTGGCAGATGCCGAATGTTATCGGTTGTTTTGTTTGGTCTTTTTCCTTCCCACTTTCTGTGTTTATTTCTCTTTTGCAGAGCAATGAACTTTGTCTGTCTGTTTTATCGTCTGGTCCTCCTTCTTTTTTGCACCTTTCCCACCAAATAGTAAAAAAGTAAACGCCCATGCCGTAATTACTCGAAAGCCAATAAATCAAGCCGCTCCACCGGTTCCAAGCCACGTGTTCGTTTTCTCACACGGCTAATCCTAGCCAGTATTTCTATTTTAGTATTTTGTTTCGATTTGTGCTGTTCGCGTGCGGCTGAAATTGTCGTCTTGAATTAATCTAAGTAGAGGGGATATTCACTCAGGTGGAAGCGATGCTTCACGGGCAAAGAAATCGCTTTTCGATAAACTTGAATGCACTCAAAGCCGCGACTTGGGGCAGGTGTTAGTGTATGGAGCTACGCCGTGGTGAGCTTGAAAACGTCTAGCGCTTATCCAGGTGGGCCATTTGGAGGGCAATATCTCCAGAAATCGTAGTATATTTCAACAGCAAAACAAAGGATAGTTTATTTTTTTGCCGATTTTAGCTACCACGCATCCTTCCTTAATGCTAAAATTCCAATCTGTAAATACATACTTTCCGTCATCTTTGAATACTGTTCAGTTCTTTGCAAAGAGCGTAAACGCTCTCGGGGAGGAGACAATAGGACATCGCCGACGACAGTCACATTGGTCACTGTACAATGGGAGCTACGGTTCAGACCAGCGTTCCGAAGTGACTATTTGACAGTTTTCGTTATTTTATCTTATTACACCACTGATACTCGAACACGCGGTCACATCGGCGATAATTCCAGTCTTCAGGTCACAACGCATAACATTGTCATCGCGATGTTGCTGCTATGTTTGTGACACGCAGAAATACAGAACCACTTTGATTGGCGGTTGGCACTCGGCATCGGAAAAAACCGAACTCAGCACGGAAGGCACTCAGGCACGCGGCAGCCAAACCTGCCTGTTTTGGATGCAGTTCCCGCTGTTTCCATTCGTCGTCAACGTTGAAACGTCGTTCCACAATCGGAGGCGGCCATCTTTGCCCAGTGTACGTAGCGCGCTGGCTGGCGCTGTCCCGGAACTTCGCCGTTTGTAACGGCTTCGTTTCCTCGTTTGGTTAAATTAGTCGTAAAAACGTCAGTGCAACCAAAATGCTCTGCACGTTTGAACTGGGAGACGGAATTACTAGTCGGCCTTCGCTGCCGCTGAAGCTCAGTCAACTCAACAACATTTATTAAACAATGCGGGCGACGTGCTCGACAAACGAAACCGAAAGAAGATGAGGCGGAAGGGCGGAAACTTTCTCCCGTCTGCCTGTAGGAGAAACACGTCTCGTTTCTCCCTTCTTCTCGTGTACGCTTGGAGGAGCGCCATCGGTAGAAGGGAGGAAGACGCGCCGTTGCTACCTTTTCTCTCTTTTTCTTTTTTCTTAGAGTGTACTCTTCGAAGTATCTTGCTTTCCCAGGGTCCTATCCCCGAAGTCTGTGATCTTCAATTTACCTTTTTCGAGAATTTTGAATGGCAGCTCTTCGACAATTCTGGGCGTTACAAATGTCCGCTGGCTTCCTCCGTCCAGCAAGCAAAGGAATAAGCGCCGTTTCGCCTCGCCTACTGCCCAGACTGTGGCGGTTTGCAGAAGAACCTCAACCCCGTAGGACATTGCGCTTGTCACTGAAACATCCCGAGCGCATAGCTCTGGTAATCCGACGGAGATTGTCACCTGGAGGTATGCTGAGCAGGGTCTGGTAGGCACGTCAGATGTTTTCCTTGGCAATTGGAACAGCGAAGAAATCTTGCGTTGCGACAGTCCCTTCCCCGGGGGTATTGTTTGCCTCATCTAAAACAGCGGTCGTATGTTTCAGGCTTTTCTTCGTTCATGGAACGCATGTCGCATTGCTCGATTGGGTGCTTATGTTCATGTGTGTTACAGAAAGAAAGAATCCTCAGCTCGACTGCTCGTTTTGGTCGCCAAAGCTGTTGCCGATGTAGTGGCGTAAGGTTTGCTTGACTGGGATGATGCTTTCCCGCATCCGTGACGTACGTTTCCATCAGTAGCTAGGCTGAGTTTAATTTCCAGGACGCATCTCTCGGCTTTCTACCTGAGACTTCAAAAACTGTAGTAGCGCTTGAAGACAACCTGTGGTGTTGACGACGTCACTGGGTCTTTATTGGCAGTAACGTAGCGTGAGAAGCCTTGGGAGCCACTTCTGCACAGCATTACGCGGCAGAACGCTGTATTCTTTAGCCTTCATTCAGAGCGCCTCTAGGCTGCGCGCATTTATAATGATCTCATCATACAACAGTCTTAAAGCTGCTACGTCGCTTGATTCGATACATGCTTCAAATTTAAGAGGCGTGCGTCATGTGGTCGTCGATGATCACCTGGCTTTGGCCAAACCGGTCTTTTTGGATGTCCGCAGCGAAGTTTTATTGTTTTCCGTTAACGATATTTATCGAATGCTGTTTTCTGCTTTCCCGGATAAGTAGCTTGCTAATTACCTAAACTTGTTTTTGCGAAAGAGAGAGAAAGAATGTTCTTGTGTAGATCCTTGAAGCTGGTCCCAGAACGGTTTAAAATGTTGAGCAACCCCACAAGCCTCTTGATCTCTAACTTCGAAAGTTTGGTCGCTATGGCCGTTGTTCTTAACGAACCTTTGTCGTGATCTTGTGGCCTCCCCTTTCACTCAATATGAAGTTTGGAGCATGCTGAGCTTCGATCTTGAGCGTAGCTTTTGTTGTCCCACGGCAGATAGACATTTGGTACGCCTCCTCTGCGCATTCTACTCTTCATCAAGGTGGTCAACATCAACACCATTTTAATCTCTCCGTCTACTTCCTTCAGTGATACTTATTTTATTATATGCATATTGAAATGCTCTTTGAGCTCACCCGGGGTTTCATCCAAAGAGTCCAGTTGTCCTGACAACTCATTGGTGATCCTGGTCACTGCTGCCCGGATGACAGTTCTTTTCCTCCTCAGGCGGTCCATTTTCGATGGTTGAGTGATTATCTACACTGTTCTTTTGTTTCTTGACGAGTCAGGTCGCGCCGTCTCTTCTGTTATGTCCGACGCCTCAATGATCCCGGGTTTTGACAACAGTTGTTTGGGACGTTAAAGATTTTCGACCTATAGTCGTGATAAGGAAAAATGATGGTTTATTCACGGCACTATTAACTAACAATCCGCCTACCACTCGTCGTCCTTTTTGCATTTTCTCTTCCTTGTTAATAATTGAACGCGGCTCCTTCTTTTGCTGCACTTCTTCCTTTGCATTCATAAAGGGCGAAAACAAGCTGGTTGAAGATTATACACACCACAATTCGAGACTGTAGGTAAGCGAAGGATGACACATACAGGTGTATGTGTCGCCGCTTTGCTTGCCTGCAGCGGTTTGTGCTATGTCACATTCTTATTCCTCATTATTTTTTTTAGTTACCTTCTTGAAACCAGAATTCAAATCATTAGCCACACATAATGATTTTTGGTGCTCACACACTAAATTAAAGAATCGAATATCTTTTTCCAGACAGTTAATATTTTGTACTTCTCAGTTTGTTCCATGGATCACCCTAACTATTATTATGAGACTGTGACGCCCTATGCTAATTTCCGAGTATCTTTGTGAATCCTAAATTTTATATGTGACGTACCGAGTAATACACCCAATACTTGTACACGAAGCAACTACTAACCGTACACTATCATACTAAGGCATTACACATTTGAATTCGATATTTTACACGTTTCTCATTGATTGCTGCAAAATTCTTTGAACCCTATCTGGTCAAAACTGGAAGCAGCTCGCTCAGCGCACTTGATGTCGTCAGTAAGGTTCTTTGATTCGGTCGCGTTTCTCTTCAACGTACTGCGCAAAACACTAATGTATAACAGAGGATTCTATAATCTCAGCACGCAATGACAAAAAGTCACGGTCTAATTCCTGTGCTAATATTATGCCGTCTGATTTGAGAATGTCGACTCACCAACGCGCTAAACAAAAGTATAAAATACATTCCTGTCACGTTCTGAGTGAACACCTTTCCAAAGTTTCCTTGGTTCTTTCTGCCGGAAAAATTTCAGGGAAACAAAATTAAAGATACCTCTGCTACCTAAAACACAACAAAGGGATCTGTTTCACCTAGCAGGGCGTTAATATTTTTAGTTGTTGCGATATTTATCTTTCTAAATCCTCCCGAAATTCGAAACTTTTCCCATTGCCCTGAGGGAGAACTTTCAATTTCCACTGGAATATTAGGATTCGTTTGGAGTCGAACAAACAAAGTAGCTTCGAGTTTAGCATGCGTCCGTTTGAATAGGATCGTTCTAAAAAGAAAAGGAGTATCAACATGGAGCACGGAAGAAATGCATTGTGGAGAAAAGCACAGAGGATAAAAACAAGTGGAATAAAAACAGTGATGCTGGATGATCAGATCGTTCAGATGCAAAGGAAATAGGAAATGCCAGGCAATACCGATATGGGTTGCTTTTAAATTTCGTAAGTTGCTTATTTTTTGGAGTATTACCAATCTTGCCACTTGTGCTTTTATTCTAAAACTGAACAATGTGGCAGTGCTCCGAATAATACTCTTTATTTAAATATTGTTATTCGTATCCGGCACCTGCTCAAGGGGTTATTCCAAGACCTGTTCTCTATTGTCGCTCCAAAGTCACCCACGACTGTTCGAAACCTTATCGTTGAGTGCAAGAAGTACGAAGAGTTGCTAAGTGCGGGCATCTCGAAGGCACCGTTCAACCGCCTTCCAGAAGTATCGCTTTCGTCTGTTGCCAGTGCCGACTTGCCGGCATTGATTCGCAGTAGCATTCGTGAAGAGCGGCATTAATGTCTTCATCAATGCCGTGCACCTCCTGACATGACCTAACCCCGTCCTTAAGCCCAGAGCGTCCAAAACGTTATCCAGGACGTTCATGCTGCCCTATTTTGGATCACTCGCACGGTCAACTCCACATATGCTCCTGCATCGTCCCCCGCACCGTTTTTCTGTTCCATGCTTCATGACTCCGAACCCTACTACTCCGTACCTCCCCCACATGTGAGGTTGTTGAAAGCATGATTTAATAAGGGTTGATAATTCATTTAATTTTCGAGCTAGGAAAGATAGTTGTCCACCAGCTGAGGGCGCGCTTTGTTTTCGCCTTTCGCTTCCGCTTCGTCTTCTTCTCACTCACAATATATAACTTTTCTGAGCGTCATTAGTAAGGCATACGTTCTGTAGTGTCGACTACGTACTAAACCAATTAAATTGTGTTGTGTGTATGTTTAGACAGCCGAAAGTTAATGAGCCTCAATGGGCGTCTGGTGTCTCAGGTGTAGATTATAAATTTACCCGGGGCAGTACAACGGCTAGCCTGGCTCTTTAACGTGCACCACGCAGTAGTGGTACACGACCGCACGCCGGTACGATGTTCATGCAGATCGAAACAGGGGGGGAGGTTTGAAACCAGGATTCCCGGGTTCTGCAACGCGTGCTGCCCGTCCACGCGCTCCGACTTGCGGTGGGTTAACAGACTCGGTCACCGATCTTCCTGTATACCAATCGGAAATATATCCGCATGGAAGGAGCAACAACAACAATGCTTTAAAAAGTTTCTTTGCCCTACGTTCAGCTTCAGCTCGTGAGACAGTGTTCTATTATTTTTAACTTAGTGAGTTCGACGCTAACTTGCTTGCACCCCACTTCGTGTTAAATTCGGTCAGCGTCTACTTCACTGGCCTCGCTGCGAGAATCCCCCCCCCCTTTGTCCGATGGAGTAGAAGATATTATATCAATGGCGAATTAACACTGGTGCTAAGAGCTTTGTTTCTTCGGCTGTCTCGAGAGCAGGCAACCAGACGACGCATTCAACATACTGAACTATATCACTGTGACAAAATATACTTTGGATAAAAGATGTAGCCACAACAGCTTACTTTCATATTAGCCGCCTTTTCCCACAGATATTTTACATATATTGAGAAATACGTACCCTATACCTACATGCCAAATATATTCCAAAATCCCTCCCCCCTCGCGACTATAAAACCACGAAGTACGACGTCTGGAGAATGAAAACAAGCATGAAAAAAGTCTTTGCAGGGACTGAGCGGCAGGTCAACAAACAGACACTGTCGCACCGGAACGAGAGTGTGGCTTTCACAGCGTTTGTCTCAAAGAAGTTCGCAATTAAATAACACTTCGCCAACAGAGAGCTTTTAGCTCACACCTTGAGTACAGAAGTTTTATACTGCAGCATGCATTAGGAACTCTGGGCTGAAAAACAGTGAACAATGCCACCATTTTTGGTCTCTACTGATTTCTTAGACGTGCCATCAAAAGTGTGTAATGCATACAACTCGCATGATACAACGCTGACGCCGACGTTATTTAATGTCTTAGTTGATTCCTTTGCTGCACTTTATGTTACTCAGACACACAAAAGAAGTGACACGCTGCTGTAAGTGTGGTTTGGGTGTAGTGTTACAAGGCCTTTAAAATCATGCTTACCCCGAGAGATCCTGTCACCATTTTCTTTCCCAACAATCTCCAGTTCATTGGCAGAGTTTGAAGACGTTTTCTGGTACCGCAGATTGAATGCAGATTTTTACATATTGCCGTGGAAGGTGCGCACTTCCAGAGTCTGCTTGATAAGCAGCTCGAAAATGGTGATAAAGAAAAACCGGTAATTATGTTTGCAGAGAGGAGAAACGAAGAGTTTGACCAAGTACGAATATACAGTTCTCTTAGTGTTATCCTTATTCGTGCAATGAAACAGACAAACAGAAAAAGGAATGCTCATGTTGCTTGCATAACAAAATACGCGACACGAGAACAATGAGAAATTTCTTCTAGTGTCTATCGATTAATATAACAATGGACTAGCCCTTTTTAGCCTCATTCGGGCCACGACCACTTCGCCCTTTCAGCTGGGTGTTATTACTTTCGCCGGGTGTAGTATACAAACTAGTTTATAAATTATAATACGTGAGAATAAATTTTCTATAGGCAGTAATTTAGATCGTTAAAGTATCACCAACATCCCTTACAACATTACTTTTTTTATTACATCCAACTTTTCAGTAGCTTGAAGAACCTTAAAAAAATTATATTTGCAAAAACATTTTCCGTGCGAAAGTGCCAGTCAAAAATCAGCGTAGTTTTCTCCGATTCGAGTTTTTCCTCGCTTTATTTTTTGGCTTAGGATAGCATTGGCTTTGTATAAAAATTTTGGAATTGCACAAGCCGCGAGTGTGTAAAATTATTAATTATATTCATCAAATATATTATTACGACCATTGCAAACGCACTTCACCGCAGAGATACACAAACTCCAAGCGAAGTGTTAGCGACAAAGCATCAATCGTCTCCTAGTTTTTTTTTAATGCGAGATATTAATGCGAGATATTAATGCGAATAGCATTCTTTGGATACTTCACGCACTTTTCGCCTATGTATCTATCTATCTATCTGGCTATCTAACCTCTTACGCCGCGGGTCGATAAATAAATAAGAAAGACCGGCGCCGGCTGGGATTCGAACTGTTGACCCTTTGATCAGCAGGCAGACGCGCTAACCACAGAGCTATGAAGGCAGTCATTCAACGCACTCTAAACGGTTGTTTATATCTTTACCATAGGACGCGCTTTAGCGCTGTCACAGCTACCGGTGCGCGCGCGTTCCATGACGAGGGCTCATTCCGCTCTCGTGAGGTTGAGCACGGCCGCTGGCTCACCCTCTCCCGCGCTCGGGAGAGGGTGATGTAGCGGCCGTGCTCAGCCTCACGAGAGCGGAATGAGCCCTCGTGCATGGAACGCGCGCGCACCGGTAGCTGTGACAGCGCTGTAAAGCGCGTCCTATGGTAAAGATATAAACAACCGTTTAGAGTACCGTTGGTTGAGACTAGCTGAGACGCCAGAAAGTCTGGTCGGTACCATTTTGAGTGTTTGTGCGTATGGCGCGTGCTTTGCTCGCCTTCCTAAGTGACAGAAACGCACGTGCTGGGCTGCGGAGATCGTGCGCAGGGCTGTGAAAGTGTCAACAAATTTAGAATCGCCTCAAGAGTGGGCTGGCGTATCTAGAGTGTGCCGGCCACCTGACGAACGCGCATAACTCCGCACCGTTTGATGCTATTCGCATTAACGTAGATAATCATTCCCAAAGGATGGGTTCTGCTGATTTTTTTGTCTTTTTCTGACTTTTAATATGGCGGCGCCCCGGAGCATTGTGTTGAAGGTGTTGAAGGAAGGAAAATTGGGAAGTCGGCGATGGATCGGACGAGTGGTTTCTTCAGTGCCGGGTAAACTTTCTGAATTCGACAGAGTAATCGGGTAGAGTCAATCAGAAGTTTTGGTTGCCCCTGCGTCGTTCACCAAAGTCTTGAACACATCATGTTCCACTGTACCTCATAAAACAAAATGGAGAATTGCTACATAGAGTACTGGTAAGAAAATCAGTACTGAAAACTGCATCGTAGTACACAGACTGAGGAGAAAGACGCTTGCAGGTGCAGGGCAGGAAATAAGCAGATGATTGGACCGTTGGCAGACACGAGCGCCCGTCATTGCGGTGATCAATCAGAGTGAAGAAAGAGGTACGTTACATCAGCACTAGCAGGTATGAGTCATGCACAAAGTGGTGAGTGCACAATTTCTCCATCTACTTCACTGATTCGGAAGGTAGATTGAAATCTGACATTTTGAAACATATTTTTTACTTTACCCTTACATAAGCCGTTCTCAAGCTTGAACATTTTTGGAGGGGAACATTTCCTGTCCTTGCGACAAAAATAGTGCATATAAATGATGGAGTCTTCAGTAGCGCTTTAACATATCACACGTACTCTGGAGAAATAGAGGGTTGCGCTCCAATTGTTCGAAGGTCCTGACTCGCTTCACTGAGCGCGCCCAGTCCGCACTGGATGCGATTGCTCTGTCAGCGACAGGCTTAAATGCTTTTCATTCAATGCGTCGGCAAAAGTTCGGCTGCGAGTTTCGGTCAAATCACACGCAGCGCGCTCCAAAGAACAACACGAACTAGGCAACTGCCAATGCTACCTTTTTTTAATGATATCTTGTTCTATTGCAAGCGTGGCTGGTTTAATAGACCGATCTCACTAAGCCTTCGGCGCATGCGTGACGCCGCCATAACTTTAGTTCACAGGAGGCCAACGTTACTGAGAACTCTCAGTTGGGAAACTCACCGTGGAAACCCGGGCCGCTGGCGTCCACCGAGACCGAGCTAAATGCGACAACAGCGCCACTCTGTATCATTTGTCTTAACTGTGGTCGCCTTGAGCTTTTAGAAAGCGATGTTTTTGCGTAAGAACTAACGGAAAAAACTCTTTTGTAGTAACTTTTATTGGAGTTTAGTACAAAATGGGGGCGCGTGTTGTTTTCTAAAATTTTAGTTCGCAAGGTTTTGCAGTATAATTAATATTGTTTTTATACAACCCTGCCTCAGCGGGGATTTCAGGTAGCGCGTCCTGAGTTAGGCGCATATTAACCACGGTAGTAAACCGCGGCGCGTCCGCTTAGGAGTCGGGGGCGGTACTCGAAGCCCCTTCCACAGTATCTGTTCTGGCCCCAAAATGGCCGATTACAACGAAAATGGAAGTCACGTGCAGCTCCTGGACTGGCCGCTGCGGGAGAAGTGGCGGCGTTGGGATCGCCATTAGCTCGGTTCTCGTGGACGGATCGGTGCCACTTTTTCAGGGCAGTCTTTATGGCAGTTTCCCAACTGAGTGGTTCTAGTAACGTTGCAGGAGGCAGACGGCCATGCATGCGAGTGCACGTGCCGTCTCGTGCTCCACTCGCGCAGAGTTCCAGCGGAGGTTGTCGCACGTGCAGAAAGACTAAAGTTCTCTCGATGCATTGCGGCAGCGGTGGCGTAGTCAAACTGCCTGGTGAGATCGGTCTATTGTCTTGTCGCTAACGTGCATTCGTTTAAAAGAGAGGCTTGCGATGCAGCAATTTTTGTACTTTGCGCAAATACCGCTTAAAACGAATCCCTGACGTTAATGACCTATAAAACACGCGTTCGTTTTTCACCCCAAGCAATAGAAGTCCCAGAAAAAAAATCAAAGAAAAACGAGCAGCGTTCACCCACTCAACTCGCAGCCAGAACAAGCGGCCACGTGATCTGGAGCCGATTATATGCCGCCAATGATGATCATTGCCATGCGCTGGGGTTGGCAAAGCACAGGACACGCGCTGAGTTCCCGACATTGTTATGGCTCGGCTATCGTCGCCGTTGCAGCGATTGGACACGGGCCACTACCCGAATGCTTCTCGAGCTAGTAATTATCACGAGCCCAAATCGAGTGCGCACGCAATGCTCGGGTCCAATCTATGAACCGCATTCAAATATCGTCACCGGAGGATACTGCGATACCCACGTTACGTCATCAAATTTTGCAAAGGAGAGATTGAATGAAAATGATCGCTTTTGTCCTCGAAATTACACCGCAACAACGGAGATTCTTGGCCAGTGGCGTTGCGTGTGAGTATCCTTGAGTCCCACTAGTGCCAGTAAGCTCGTGTAAAGTGAAAAACATTCCAATTGAATATCGTTGCCTGGCTCGCTGAGTCTGAGATAAATTGGTATAAAAAATATATTCGGATTCCCCAAGATCTTCCAAAATGTTGTACTGACGTACAAGTTCGTCTCGTTCTTTTCACACTTGGTGCGTCTGTTTGGAGCTCTGCCCACATGCACAATTCCTGCACAGGGGGACACCTTGCGCGTCCACCTGCACCCGCTCTGTCTTTCAACCAATGACTGCTCGCGCTCGGCTGCCCCATCGTCGCGCGTGCCCAGCGCGATCTTGATGTTGCTCTTGATTGGCGGGCCTTTCCTTTAGTTTTGATGCCACGAAACGTATTTTCTGAGCACTTACTCGGCGTTTGCAATATAATAGAAAGCTTTTGACATTTCGTCACTCTAAACACGACCCCAAAGTTGCCTTTCTCTTCTGCGGTGGTATTACGCATCTCAATATAGCCTCATGAAGCAGATTGCATCTATATGCTTGCGGCACATCGTGCGTTAATTGTCTTTCCACGGAATACACAAGTGATATCATACACTGTATATATATCCATATTGTTTTATCAGTTCCTTAGCGATGTCGAATCACATTGAAAGTAAAAAAGTAAGAATTTCAGACAAATTGAATATTATTCTTAGAATGGCGAGATTGCAAAATCGGCCAACAAGCTTGTGGCCGATTTGCATCATTCAGAACGGTGCCCATGTTAGTGATTTAAACGAATGCTTTCGAAAGTTAGACGGTTTGGCAACATTGTAGAAAAACATAAGAGCCTAGCGTTTCTTGTCGCAAGAATATGCTTACGACAAGTGTAAGCTTGCGACAATGCACGAGGCATCGCTTAAAACTCTAATCATTCATTGCCTTGAATAATTGTACACTAAGTGCAGGGAGAATATTATATAGGGTGTGCGCAGCACCAAATCCTTGAGAGTGCCGCGTCCTCGAACTAATTATGGACTTCAGATGAATCAGCAAAGGCTACTAACTCCATTCAATTAAAAGAAAAAAGATGTTTGCATTGATTCAATAAATAAAAAGTAAGATGAAAATATTCGCCTCTCGGCTCTTGTCGATAAATTATCTATCTTTATATCACTGACTGTTTTTTTTTCTTTGTCTAAGTTGACTTCTATTTATTTGTCTCGGCCGATCTCGCCATTAGAGGCCAAGGAGTTTCGGGTCAAGCCGCATTCCTGCTGCTTTTTTTCTCCTGCCTCCATCGCGCCTTTGTATTATAGGAGTAAATAAAATGAATTGAATTGGAAGGTGCTGGCTGCCCTTTCTTCCGAACACAGTCAAAGCAACCATCCAACGTTCTTCCCACCCGCCGCGTACCGAATCTAATCAGTCCCTAGGCCTCTCTGATAAGCGCATGTCCGAACCAGCCGGCGTCCATTAGTGCCCCATTGTGTGGATCCGCGCGCCCCCTCCCGTGGGGAAAGGAAGGACCAAGAACCGAGCGCGTTGTTTTCGGGAACCCCCGCGCTCTGTGCCAGAGTCGTCGAGGCCGTTCAGCACGCGCGGCATCGTGCAACTGTTCTTTCGTCCGCCATCTGTCGCAATCTGACGGCGGATGAGCGAATGAAAAGAGTTCCATCGGTTGCTCCGATATAATGACGACGAGTTTTATGGGGTACACTCGAAAGCGTGCCGCGGAGTTAATTTGAGAACCCACGCTGTCGCCGCAGTGCCTTCGAAATCGATGACAAAGATATGTGCTATGTGAGAAGAACGCTTGGTTAATGGACTTTAAAGATCGTCCGCACAAAAAGAAAGATACGGCTACTGAATACGTGCAACATAGCTATACTTTGATCCACGATAAAGTCGGTCTCGCAGCAAACCCTGCGATCGGATGAAGCTATTAAAGCAGCGCCAAAAGTGCGTGGTTACTGAACTGGTCGTTTTTGCGCGTTTGCTCTCACCAGCTAAAACCGATCGCGCATAAAAACAAAC
>JAZHYW010015321.1:0-11789 GCA_037355805.1 Ixodes ricinus
GGTCTTTAAGGTTGAATGGATTAATGTGATGGACAATAGCCTTAGTTGCTTGCCAATCTCCTGACATCAGCGATGTCACTAGGTTTTTAGCTTCTGCAATATCAATTTGATCGAAACATTTTTCATTCCACACTCTAAGAAAAAAGGGTGTAGTCGGTGTATCAGGCGCACATGCACCCTTTTCCTGAAAGATTGCCAAGCCCGTGTACTTGTACACCGACAATGAGCATCCTCCTCTCCCTTAAAAACCTCTAGGTGTATCAGTGCACCTCCACGCTAGCCAGGCGCCCCGATCTGTTTGTGCTTGGATTCCCTTTTGGGGGTCACTTTTGAGTCGGACAGTTTCTTAGGAAGTATGGAGCTGTTCTGTTCACTCGGTATTGACAGTAGAGTAGACGCTATGCGTGTTTTAAGCCAATCGGGTCTCCGAGTAGGATCACGTGACTATAGTCTCCAGGCTAGAGATAAGGCAGAGAACGGCACCTGCCTGAAGGCCAAGGCCACGAGTAGCACCCACTGCACTATTAACTTTGGGTCGAACTTTCAAGAGGATAGAAGGGACAAATCCTTTCGTCGTGTTCATTGTTGGAATAACCCTGAAGATAAGCCTTTGCGAGGGCACCCCCTTTTGGCCTTGAAGGAGTTGTTATTTTCTTATTCCTCTCTTTTTCTTTCTCTCCCTAAGCTGAAAGCTTTGAAGAAGGTGCGCAGTCGCCGGACCAATGAACCGGATTCTTTTTCATCCCTTGACTCCGCTGTCTGGGCGCGGGTAATGGCAGGAGCGTGATCATGTGGTAAAGTTTTCACGAGTGACGTAGTAGCTCTTTCCAATCCCGGAATGTCTGATTCCCGGCCTAGTTTCTTGTGTGCTGTGCTGCGACCAGCGGGGCTGCCGGAGATTTCGTCCGCGACAACGTATTCGAGTGTACCAAGGCTTCCAGTGTTTGAAAAGTCCTACGCGTGCATCGGCAACAAGCGATTTCTTCAAAAAAGCCCAAGGAATTCATGTGATGCGTTTGGTGTTCGGTATGGCAAATTACTGCTTCTGCCACATCGTGTTGAATCTTCACAGACCCCTTACTTTTCGTTTTTGTGTTTGTGTGGTTCTGCAGCGCCCGTGTCGACATATATCTCGGATTACGTATTTCAAGTCCGGTATTTTCATCGTAAGTGCGCTGCTACCTACTCCTTTGCAGCAATTGACCGTTCCGTTCGGATTACCTCGAAAACTAGGCAGCGGCTATTTCCTAGCAGCCGGGAGAACAATTTCCCCAAAAATCTATCGGCAGTCGCCTGACATTAGCTGTCTACAATCATGTGATAACTGCAGGTAGAATACTGAATTTGTTATCCTCCCAGCGTTTTGTGAAAACGTGTTTCATGGACAGCTTTTCGTTGATACGCGTTTCGTAGACACGTTTCGTCGACACTAACGTTTCATCGTCACTCGTTACGCGAAATGCACGCTGTAGGGACATTTCGTCGCGCGTGTGTCTCTGAGGCGCGTGCTCACCGACCCAGCCCACCCGTTCACGTCGCTTCGTGGAAACAGTCTGCGGCGGTTCATTACAAAAATTTTACTCCACCTGTGCCACCCGTACATGTCACTTCGCGGGTACACTATAAGGCAACTCATTACAAAAGGAAAAAAGGAAGCTACGATAAGAAAGTTAGTTTGAGCTGTCTATGAAATATCGCGTGTCGATGAAACGTCGTTCGATGAAGTGATTGTATCGCCAATGAGTGGCGACTGCCGGCAGAATTTCGGGTAAATAATTCTGCCGGCTGCTAAGAGAATAGACACTACCTAAGAATCACCCGGTTCTTGTTTGCTCAGTAATCTTCTCAGTTGTGTAACAGCTCCGCTATACATCTTCACATATCACGGATTGCTTGCACGTTTGTACTTGTTTACGGAATAGGCTGTCTAATAAACTTCTAGGAGATTTGAAAACAAACCCTTGTGTCTGTTTACCTGCCTTTTTGAAACCACCTGGGCGCGTACATTTCTTATGGGTTTCCTTGAGGTGGGTGCACAAAAAGGTGCAATGGTACACCATTGAATGAGGTGTATCTATGTTCCCTATGAGCGGGGTGGGTGTAAACAACGGTGCAATAGTAAACCCTGTTGGTGGGTGTATCTGTACTCCCCGAAAATTGCGTGGGTGTACAAAAGGGAATACGTTTACACCTCAAATTTGGGTGTACCTGCACACCGAAACGACAGTGAGGGTGTAAGGAAGGAGTAGTTACACACCCCATTATGGAGTGTATATGTGCACCCCTCGAATGCTGAAGGTGTATAAAAGGGTGTACATATGCACCCTTAAAGACGGTGTATGTATGCACCTCGTCTTGGGGGTGTACTTGTACACCTTTGTGGGTGTAGTATATGTGGCAGCACTTACACCCCCTTTGGGTGTACCCACTACACCCTTTTTTTAGAGTGCATGTATTTTTTGATGAGCAAGGGTGTTTGTTTTTAACTTTTTACATTTGTATTTTTACTACTTCGAAAAGACGAAAGCGTAATTCCTATTATAGTTCTAGTTGGCCTGTAATTGTTTTAAATTATGAGGTATTTCACGTTCTAATTCACCCTTGAAAATGCCTTTGTCTGGATAATTCGCCCATCACTTCTGCATACATTTAAGATTCCTCTTAAGATGTTTGAGAAGCATTGCACTGTCCTCAACTGGTCGTTGGAAGAATTTTGTCAAGAAAAATACAATTTTTTTATTATTAGAACGATTACTCAAAATTTCGATCTACGTGCAGCCACCTCTTCTAAAGGTCAAGTGAAAATTAAAAAACAAACACAATACAGTGTGTGTGAGATATTTTAACATTTATTTTTTCAATAAATGTAATACGGCAGTTAATATTGACGGTCAAATGCAACTATACGTGTACGTATAAGATACAATGAAGTAAATATCTGTTGAAAATAAAAAAACAGCAAAAAAAAAAAGCTCTGCCACCAGATTGCATAGAGAAGCGTTGTCACTACACCAATGAGTACGAATACACCGCTTTTTATAGACGTTGACAAGGGAATAGTGTTATACGTCTGCGCCCTAGTTGCAAGATTGGTTCACGCTAAAAAGCCAAACAGTGCATAATTCCCAGCGATCTAAAGCACATTATCTAGGAGGCGTTTTTTTTTTCCATTTTTTAAGACGAATTGTTGTGGCGGTTTGTAAATCACAGCAGTTACGTTCGGCACAAGCGTTCAGTAAATTCAATATTTATTTAAAACTATGCAGCTGCATCGGAGAGTTTAGAGTTTGATGATCAAATTTTGTTTAGCTTAATGTAAGTACGTCCGTTACTTGTTTAATTTAGTTAGTTAAAATATTCCACAGCTATTGAAAACAATTCGCAAAACACGCGTATATTAAAAAATTCTTTGCACTACTAGCTTACACTATAACAATTATTGCAATAGTTTAAGGATGTAAAAACGGCAGTATCCGGCATTTCCGCAGTGTCACCATTGCAGAAGCTGAAATAAAGACTCGTAAAAAAGGTTGCGGCTCGTTCTTCTTTTGGAACAATCATTTACTTCGTCATGTATTTTATCGCTTATTTGGAATCTCACTTTTTATTAGAGTAACTCGAAGCGGTTTTTATATTTGACGCCATATACAAAGAAATTAGCAACACCCTTGTCCCTTCCCTTTTTTCTACATTGCCATTATATACGACATTACAATTTCGATCCCTTTCGAAGGGGTAAGCAATTGCAACATAAGTTGTGTCCCGTGTTAACGCGATATCGGTAAGGAGCTCGTGTCGCAGAAACGTCGGCGCCGGTGTCGGTGGTGTCGTGACAGGAAATTCGTGATTGGTCGATAGGGTCTTGACGTTACAGCCACATGATCACGGGTGGGAATTTCAAACAACCCACTACGCTCACGTGATGAGTGACGTCACACGTGCAATGAAAGCGATTAAAAAACGATGACATGTAATATGAAATGGAGGTCGCCGCAGGCCTCCGATGATTTCATACTGTAAAGCAATTTATTTGTCTTAAAGAAAAGTTTTAACAATATTTAGGTGGGATTCGAACCGACGAACCTTCGGTTGCCAGCCAGACAAGGTACTATCCGCCATGTCCGCCGCATTTCCTGCTCACTGGAAGGGAAGAGCGTGAGTATAGCGAATGACAAAACGATGAGAACGTGGCCCGATAACGCTCTCACTCCAATCTTAAAGACAAAGCAAGCGTCCTTCAAGTTTTTTTGTACTTTATTATTCTTTAAATTCGGGATAGCTTTTCAGGAATTCCAGTGTTTTTCAGTCGCCATTTTTAATGGCGGACAAAAAAAGATGGCGTTTATTTGGGATTCTGTTGAAGTATAGACCTTCGCAAAAATAGCTCTCTGGCTGCCGCCATTTAGCCACCCGGGCCCGCCAAAAATTCTTTCACCCGCCAGAGCTCTGGAAACCCGCGGTCAGCGGGACTATTCACCTGCATTGTGCATTCGAGTTCGCCAGCTTTCTTACAAGATTTCACTTTATTTCCCAGTTCAGGATACTTACCTTTTCTGTGCTTTCTTCCACTGTGAGAATCAGGGAATACTAATGCTCCTGAATAAGAAAGGTAGCGACATCTTCTTCCTCCTCCTCTGACGCGTACACCCTATATTTGAGTCAGAGCGCAGTCAAAGGCTGAGAGGCACGCAAATACATACACACAGGCTAAAAGCGCACTGTCACGGTTTACGAGCCGCAAAGGATGTGCTAAAAAAAGGCGATGAAAGCACAGTCGGCAGAGTTGCAGAGTCGTTGTTATTTGATTAGCAACGTGAGCTCATATCATGCACTGCACTCCGACGGCATAGGCATTCCCTTCTCCCTCCTCCCCTGACGCGGACACCTTAAATCTTTATTTTTTGCTTTTTTAACACCCGCGCGTCGACGGTAGCGCCACCTGGATCGAACCAAGGTAGCAGGCGGCATACTTCAAAGGATGTTGCTACTTTATAAAAGGCTTTAGGGAATACAAGGCCCTAAACTCGGTCAAACACAAAGTTGGGGCCGAAGTTGACGGAACGCACCGATTGAACAATCACGACGATGACTCCTGCATTTTTGTCGCCGACGGCCAATCGGCGCGCTCTGCTAACTTTCGGCTCCAACTCTGTGCTTGACGAGTTTAGGTTCCCTGCTCGTAGCCTGCTCGGCCTTCGCAGAAAACAAACAAAAAGAGCGAACGCCAAGCAGCCCGTGGCGCGGGTCGTTCGACGTGCTTCGAGAATTATTTCCGTCGAGATAATCTCTGAAAATTATTCCCGGCTATGTTCCCGGTCTTAGCTATAAATAGCTGATAGGGTCGGGGATATGGGGACGGAATAGACACGTTCGTTGATTTGCTTTGGTGTTGTGCAAAAAAGCAGCTCTCCTCAAAACGTGCCCAAAGACAAGCCGGATTCCGTCCGATCGTCGTGAAGTGACTCGTCGGCACTGTATATGCGGGATATGCTGTGCTGTTTGAGACCTTTCTCAAATAAATCCTGTTGAATAACGCTACACCGGGGTACCTTCAAGATGATCGATTGATGAAACTGGTTGGATTTCATGCTGTGAGCGGGGAACACCCATGCAGTTCGGCTATCATAAGGGGTCAAATATTTTCGACAGTTTAGACATTTGTAGATTGACACGGCTGAGTGTAGGGCGTTGTAAAATATCAACATAAAATGGGGTTTTAATGCGAATAGCATTCTTTGGATACTTCACGCACTTTTCGTCTATGTATCTATCTATCTATCTGGCTATCTAACCTCTTACGCCGCGGGTCGATAAATAAATAAAAAAGACCGGCGCCGGCTGGGATTCGAACCGTTGACCCTTTGATCAGCAGGCAGACGCGCTAACCACAGAGCTATGAAGGCAGTCATTCAACGCACTCTAAACGATTGTTTATAGCTTTACTATACGCGCTTACAGCGCTGTCACAGCTACCGGTGCGCGCGCGTTCCATGCACCGAGGGCTCATTCCGCTCTCGTGAGGTTGAGCACGGCCGCTAGCTCACCCTCTCCCGCGCTCGGGAGAGGGTGATGTAGCGGCCGTGCTCAGCCTCACGAGAGCGGAATGAGCTCCTCGTGCATGGAACGCGCGCGCACCGGTAGCTGTGACAGCGCTGTAAAGCGCGTCCTATGGTAAAGATATAAACAACCGTTTAGAGTACCGTTGGTTGAGACTAGCTGAGACGCCAGAAAGTCTGGTCGGTACCATTTTGAGTGTTTGTGCGTATGGCGCGTGCTTTGCTCGCCTTCCTAAGTGACACAAACGCACGTGCTGGGCTGCTGAGATCGTGCGCGGGGCTGTGAAAGTGTCAACAAATTTAGAATCGCCTCAAGAGTGGGCTGGCGTATCTAGAGTGTGCCGGCCACCTGACGAACGCGCATAACTCCGCACCGTTTGATGCTATTCGCATTAACGTAGATAATCATTCCCAAAGAATGGGTTCTGCTGATTTTAAGTTAGAAGTTTATTTCTTTTGGATCAACCGAAAGGGGAACAAAGACTAAAGGCAAAAAAATCCCGACGAAGGTCACTGTCCACTTTTCAGTTCGTACATACGATACACAGTATAATGCACTTCGTACAGCAGTATACATCAGCTATTCAAAACATTGTTGTGGATTTGTATGGTATCATCAAGAGAGGATCACAGGTGCTATAATATAAGTTATGAAATATACTTTTTTATATATTTAGAGACAAAACCATCAAGTTACAGATGCATAATAATGGCTAAAAAGCAGTGTCACTATTCAACAAGAGTGTCCCGAGTTGTTTCTTAAATTTAGAAAGAGTTATTAAAATCCACGAAGCTTCCAATTGAATTTAATAATTAGGTCACTTAACCATCTTTACTTTGCTTTCCGTAATTTGTATGAATTTGTAGGGGTCGTCTTAAGGAGTGTCGAAAGCCTATTTGAAATGTACTTCGGGTCACATATTTTTATCGCATTGGTAGTATATATGAGCGTATATAATACATAATCCAGAGACTGCATTTGATATGCATTTCTAATATATTCGATCTAATATTATGTATTTTAAGATATCTGAGTTGTACTTAAAGTGTACCTCTAACTACTATATTTTTAATGTCTTTTTAAAGATGTGTTTGTATTTGCAAACAAAGCAAGTTAGTTAATATACCTTTTTTAGTACCTCGAGCATATTTCCAAAAACAAAGTACATTTCAAATATATTTTAGAGAACAGCTCTTAGTGCCGGTTTCCTGCTTGAGCGGCGTTGCCATCGCCGTCGCCATCGGCGTAGCCGTGAGGTCACGTGACTCTCGTGACGTCACGAGAGTCGCCTCTCGTGAAGTCACACCCACTTGAGTGGCGTTGGCGTCGCTGTCGCCGTCGGCGTAACCCTGAGGTCACGTGACTCTCGTGACGTCACGGGTGTTACGTCACGACAGTCACCTCATGGGGGCCGTCGGCGTCGCCTTCGCCGTAACCGCGCGGTGCATTATGGGAAATGTCCCATAATGCCACGCGCGGGAATCGTGACGTCACGGCTGATGTCACGATGGTCACGTGACCTCACGGTGGTCACGTGACGCCATGAGGGTCACGTGACGTCATGTGACCTCACGTCACGCGCTGCATTATGGAAAACGTCCCTCCTCCCTCCTCCTCCTCCTCGAAACCTGCGCTCTAATTCCGCATTACAGAGATTTGTAAACGTCTTTCATTTTGGAATGCACTTGGATATATTTTGAAAGCATTCGCGTTTGCTAAAGTATTTTACGCCATAACGCAAAAAACAAATTTCGTGCGTGCTAGATTTTGAAAAAAAAAAGTCGAAGGTTGTTTTTTTTAATTTTTACATTATCTTTTGAGTGACGTCACTGGGAAAACCACCTGGTTCCCCTATGCGTTCTGTCTTCGGGGCACCCACTGCCTCTCTCCGCGGTTGTTGACTTTTCTAAAATTAGCATTGCCGAAGGTCACGGCGAACGATCGAGACAAAAGACGTCTCACCAAGGTTCTGGCGGCGAGTGTAGCAGTGGAGGGGGCTGGTTTTGTTGACTTCCGTGTACTGCCAATGGCGATTCACCGTAGTACCCCGATGCACGCATCTGCAAAACGGCAGATAAGGCTGTTTTTTTCCTTCGCGATGACGCGGCGGGATCGCAGCATTTCGGGGGAAAGGTGGTGCGTTTTCTGCTACTTGTGAAAAGATACCGGCAAATTCTTTTTACGTGTAAAGTCGTTGCACTGTCCTTTTAAGGGGGAGAATATCTATTCACACTATGGGGAAACAGAACCTCCTACAGTTATCGAGAACGGCTGTAATTAAGATTTTCATATTTGAATGGTGAGGCACTTGAGAAAGTTATGATTGCCATCTCTTTCTAATATCGTGCGTTAATTGCACAGTTCTTTCTCTTTCTTTAGTTAGAACTGCAGCACGTGTGCCGATTTGTTTCGATGTAATGACAAGAAATATATTTAAAACATTTAGAGGCATAAAACTTCGCTTTGAGAAGTCATAACTAGGTCTGGGCGTCAATCAAAAATTTCAACCCGATTTATCGGCACACTTCAATCGATTAATTAATTGGTTTCGCTGATTTACATGCGTAACATGTTAACGAGAAAAAATATCACTTTTACCTTTGCTCATGGATGAAAAAATCCCGGAGTCTCGGGTTTTTTTCAACCATGTGCAATGTACACCAGCTCGTTTGCGCCCTCACATTTTGTACCTTTGCTGTTTTTTTCTTTTATTATGTGTGATAATCGATGTAATGTATATATTTTCAATTAGAGTTGAAATTTGGTGTTTTTGAGAACAGTCCATATAGACTTACTGCTTATTTTTCCTCTGGTAGATGCAGTGAAGTTTGCATATATCCTCCGGAAGGAACGAGCTGATTTGCTTGTTCACAATTAGGGATGTCGCGAACCACCTGAGGTTCGATTTCGAAAGGTTTCGATATTTTCGAAGCGAGCTGAGGTTCGCATTCGAAAAATTTCGATATTTTCGTACCGACCGAGGTTCGAATTCGAAAAATTCGTAACTTTCGACCACAGTAGAGTTTCGAATTCGAAAAGTTCGAAGCTTTCACGGTTTCTAAAATTTCGGGTTCGAATATTTCGAATATTCTTTTACTTGAGGTTCGATAAATTCGAAGATTTCGAACTTTCCTAACTTAAAAATTCGAGATATTCGAAAAATTTGAATTTCTTGAAATCTGAAGTTCGAAAAATTCGAAGATTTCGAAATTCTTTGGATATAAAATTCGAAAAATTCGAACGCTTCGAATTTTTATAGACATAAAGTTCGAACAATTCGAAGATTTCGAATTTCTTTCTACATAAAGTTCGAAAAGTTCGAAAGTTTCGATTCTCCTTTAAAGCTATTGAAAAAAAAACTTCGAAGATTTTGAATTTTTTTTAAGTCCAAGATTTCAACGTTCGAAGTCCGGTTTTAATGTTCCTCCACAGTTTCAGTTTGAAATAACGTTTTCACGACTCACTGGTTTTCACGAAATCAGGTTTAGAAAAGTTAGGGTGTGATATTTAGATTCCGCGAAGTTGGTCAGACAATTAAATGAGACGACGAGTGTCCCGGATGTGCTGGAATATTTGCCAGTACAGAGTGACGTGTGACCATAGATCAGTAATTTTGACCACCAGCCCAGGGGTGGGGGTCTTTAACATGCATTGCGCAGTAGTGATCACACGAACGCACTGTTTTACGATACTCACCCAGTTCGAAACGGCCAGGGGAGGGCAGGAGGTTGAGGCTCAGAAAAACCTTGAAGCGACTTGGCAAATTACCTTCGCACCCCTTGCACGCTGGTAGTAATGCAATCGAACGCCGCCCGAGTGACGCTGGCATATAGTTAGTTAAGTTTGTAATTGTCCTGGAGGTTTATTTTCCGGGACGGAGGAAACGCCCCGCAAAAAGCACAGAAGCCGACACAACTGGAGGTCGAGGAGCGTTCTACCATACAAGTGGCGTCGGAAGAGAAAAAACGGGGGGAGGGGGTGCTCTGGCCCCCCTTCGCCTCCTTCCAGATATTTCGGACTGTAAAAGAAAACAATACGGGGAAAGAGGGCGTGGTCGAGCTTATTTTAATCTGAAATTATTTATGTGTATGTATAACTACTGTCGCTCTTCGCAGCATAAAAGATCGCGTAGACGCCGTAGGTGGTCATAGTCGGAAACTCGTTGTCAGAAGGCACTACTTGTCACATGCTTAGAGGTTCCGAAGTTCAAAGCTATGTCTTTTCGACCTCAATAACTGTGCCATTGGTAAAAGAAAGAAAAACATAACAATAAATGCGGGTATAAAAAGCTGGAGAGAAAAAAGAAAGAAACTATAAAAATCCCGCCGGAAGTGTTGTATTCTTGCATATTCAGAAGCTCAAAACTTCGAAACAAGTTTTCCTACTCAAATATGCACAGGCTAAAAAAAAAAAAACACTTCCCAAAAACGTAAAGCCAAAAAAAAAAAATTAATGACGTGTTGAATTTGATTAATATTAGAAATCTTCCCCCATGAGTTAAAATTATTCCTCAACGTGAAAAAACAATAAATACATTATTTTGTATTCTGCAGATGGCAATGATATGTTACAGACGTACTGTCTGTGGTGTTAATTTAAATGCGATACCTCAAGCAACTTAGACGAAAAACAAAATACCAAGTTTAGAGCATAATTGCCCGTAGATACATGTTTGGATATTTCTTCGAAACTCATCTTGAGTAACAATAATCACATCTACTTACCTAAGCTATACATAGATCATTCTTAAAACGTTTAACATCTCAACCGTAAATAGCTTCGGCTTTAGCCCGCTTCAAATATGGCACAAACGGCAATCGTCAAAAACCCGTCGTCCTTCCTCGCCCCTTCGGGAATTAATTTCTTTAAAACTGAGCGTGCCAGAACATTGTAATAAACGGCATTGTCTTTGGTAAGAAACGCAGCACGGCACGTAAAAATTCGAGGGAAAAAAAATTACGAATGTACCTCACTACTTGAATTCAAATGAAACCGTCCGCCGGTCTTTCGAAGTTCGACGAACGTCGAACTTTTACCCTAAAAGTTCGAAGTTCGTCGAACTTTTGATTTTTCAGGATTCGATAGTTCGAAACTTTACGAATTCTCTCGATAAATAAGTTCGAAAGTTCGAAAATTATCGAATTCCTTGGCGTAGGAAGTTCGAAATTTCGAACTTTTTAGTGCAAGAAATTCAAAAGTTCGAAAATCATCGAATTTTTTGGTCTGTCATGTTCGAAAGTTCGACAAGCATCGAATTTTGCAGCGTAATAAGTTCGAAAGTTCGAAAGGGATCGAATTTTTTAGCGTAATAAGTTCGACGGTTCGAAAAGCGTCGAACTTCTTCGTTTAACAAGTTCGAAAATTCGACTTCCGTCGAATTTTACGATATAGAAAGTTCGAAAATTCGAAATCTTTCGAACCTTTCGAACCGCTTGATTCGATCATCGAAACTTCGGTTCGAAAAAGTTCGCGGCATCCCTATTCACAATAGTCACTGCTGCGCTACACAGAGACTCGCTTGGCGTTGAAGTAGCCGTGAGATATAATATTCTCGCCTTGCTGTGGACTTCAAACGCCGCCCCTGCACCTTACATGAAATTTAAATTTCACCTAACGTTTGCCCTTCATATTGGTGCACTCCTCCAAGTCTCTGAAGTGTCTAATTCTGAAGCAAATAAAATAGACGAATGGCTGGTGAGATCGGTGTATTTTTTAACCCGAATCTTGAATAA
>JAZHYW010015322.1:0-182051 GCA_037355805.1 Ixodes ricinus
CCGGACGATATTTTTAGGTCACAATTATTTTTAACGTCTTAAGTAGCGACATATTGGATTTAAAATTAAAGTATATGACCATCCGCTTACAAGTTTCAATCTTGCTGCTTAGTTTACATTTTGTTGCGTTTAAATACATATTTAGGTTTTCTAGGTAGTTTCCTAATTTATTTTGGAAATAGTATCCGGCCTCAAAGGTGACAGATTCCTAATGCAGTTTCCTTGGCCGAAAAGTTGAGTACGCCTCCGGCGTATTATAGTGTTAGTCTATAATGCCCTTAACTCCACAAAACTGTAATTAATGGCGCAATTACGCTGAAAAGCTGCGAGCACAAGCGTCTTGCCCTGGCATCCCACAGCATTACTTTTAACAAAAGGAGCTGTAAGAGTTGAAGTCAATAGCACTCTAAAGACCGTCCTCAAACGTCTGAGAATCTTTCTTCCCGCTGTACGAGCTGATAACCATCTGCAATAAGGAAGCAGGAAATATTGGATCCCCTCAAAGAGGATTGATGAGACCTACAAATCTCAGGAAATGAGTTGGAAATTCAATAAGCCCGCTTCCATAATAACAACGAGAACTTACAAGGAGCCACAGTACCCTTGGAAGCACAGGTGCGGCTGGTGTCAATCCCCCCTCCCTCCTCATCCCCCGGGTAGGATCAACGAGGAAAGAAGTATTAGAAAAAAAAAATGGTAGCTTGCGTTTTGTTATTGAACAAGGTCCTTGCTTACGAAGGTCTACAATCAAGGAACGTACCAATAATAGACTAATTTCAAAACTTCTAAACGCTTCACCGTGAGGTAATGCCACGGTATGCATTATGAGCAATCTTCAGTGGGAAGCAAAATCCACACGCTCCTCGCTCCTGGCCCTGGAGGTTCCCAGAGCGCAAACGTGCGCTGCTTGACGGACGTAGACCGTCTGTTCCTACCAACTGAGAGAGAAAACAAAATTCAGAGCAGTGCAACGCCTCCATTTTACTGCGGCTTCGTCACTTAAAAGAATTCCTATTATGGCTGGCTTCAAACAGATTCATCTCAGCACTCGTAACCTATACCTTCTTAACACTCATCCCATTACATAGATACTTCAAAAAGGGTCATGACCAAACCAAACGGTCTCTCTACTGCGCTTTGGTCAGAGATGTATTCAGAATCCTGAGACAAGTCCAGTACGACCAGAGGCCAGCCGCCAGTCTGCCGCTTTGACATCGGTGTTGATCGTGTCACTACCAGCTCCGGTGTTGCAGCTTTGCAGAAATGTGTGTTCGGTCTAATCACATTTACAGCCTCCACCTCCGCCCAGCCCCTCCCGTAGATTGCACCGGTTAGGCTCTCCCAAGATTACACAGGCGTTGGCTGAAGACATGAGGAAAGAATTATCTTCGGACACTCGGCTTGCATGTTCAGTTTACGTGTCCTGTAATGAGGCCCCTAAACATTGTCTAAGCTAATTTCTTTTGTATGCTCGATGTGACACGATTCGTCGTATCGAGGAAGAATTATATGCCTCCTACGGTGACTGTCTTTTTTGCATGATTTATTAGCGTTAGAGCGCGTGGCTTTAGGGGCCGTTTTACGCAACCGGTGTACGCTTTCCGTTTTGACTTCAGGACATTCGGGTACAATTTCGGGAACAAAATATATTGAAGCCTCGTATACCGCCTCGACATTTCGTCTCTTCATATAAGGTAAACTGAGCCCAGAGCTGTATGGACAAATCCAGTCGCATCATCGTGCCAGAAACCAGGCGGTATAAGCCTTGCATCCATCAGAGGACAAATCGGTAACGTAAACAATACTGACGCGTTGTTTTTTTTCTTTGCGTCGGAATGTCGATTTTGGCAGAAAGGAGCACTAACTTTGCTGCAAAATATCGAGCGGAGTAATATGAACACGTCGTCTTCACGCCGCAGCTCCAAAGGTGAACTTCAGAGATAGAAGTTGGCAATAAAAGCTACTAAAGTTAATACTTAGTAGTTAGCTCTTCCTCTACCGCGCGATTCTTCGTGTCTTATCTGGAAGTGACGTGCTGCGCATTGTCAAAAGACTTCCCTCCTAACAGCATCGGCTGATCTCTTCCGTTTTTATATTAATGGTGTTCTGTTAACGTGAGGTGCAGGAGGCAAGCGCTTTATCTGTCCCATAGTCCGTCAACTGCCACCTGTGCGGTTAACCGAAACCATGACCGCGTCTCTATCGAATGCATCAACGCCGCCCTTCTGTACGATGTGCAGATCGTCTTCCGGGTGAGACTAACCGCCGTATTTAAACATTCCCAAATCGACTCAAACTGGACCCCGACTGAGTATGCATCGGAGCGCAATTCCACTCGAAGTGCCATTTAAATTCAATGACGCGAATCGGCACTCACTGAACTCGAAAAACTCGAGATTCCGTTCTTTACCCAACAAGTTTGAGTGACGTCTGGGGAGCGAGACTATAGCCAAAAAGTTTATTCAGGACACCATTTTTACGTGAAAAATAAATATATCTTTTCGTTCGTGTTATCTGAAAACGTGTACCATACAAACACCGGAATTAGTAACGCGTTTTATTAAGGGGAAGCAAGTTTTCACTACGTAAACGGACGAGCAGTCGTTACCTTGCCTGGCAACAAGCGCATCAGCGGGGCTGCGTCCTGTTGTTGTTCAGTTGATCTCGCTCTTCGTGTTATCGCCGCCTGGCTGTCTTCGTGCAGCCCGCTTCGTCGCCCGCCACCTCGCACGACGAATGATGAGGACCCCGCGAAAACGACTCGAAATGGCCAAGCCGAAGAGCGCGCAGATGTTTGTTTACTTATACTGCGGAGGAGAAGATGCTCCTCCAAGCGCTTGTAACCAAACATGCGCGAGTCTCCTGGAAACACATAAGACAATAACTACTCGAAGGAGGCGAACTTAGAGCATGGAGAAACTCAGCACCAAGTATAACAGCTAACCAACGACTGCCCATGAAGTGCTAAATAACTAAGAAGCATTGAAACCAGAAAACCCAGATACAAAAAAACGAAGTCCGACGTGACAAGGATCTGGCGCTAGCGGGCAAGTCGACTCCTTTGATATTTGTAAACGGTTCCCGATGTTCAAAAAGTAAGCATCGGAGAGAAGTCCTTTTCGGCTACAACAGTTATGTAATGACGTCGTGCACCTTGTTAGGTCTAGTAAAACGAATTGTCCAAACGAGTTAGTTTCAAAGCTGTGGCGTAGCATAGTGGTAAGATGTCCGCTTTATACGGTGCGATCCAGAATTGATCCAAAGTGGGCCTAAGCTTTTTACATATATTTGTAGCACATTTGACGATATTGACATTTTTTTTTTTTTACAAATATCAATGGAAAAAATGAGGCCGCAAGGTCGCTCACAAATTGCCCATTCAATTGCTCATAAAAAGTTTCCTAGGTGGTTCAACGCACCCTTTCACTGGGCGCTAGACGTTTTTCGTTGGGTTCAATTTCGTAGTTCCCCTAATAATTGCGCCTTATCTAGCGAGGAGGCGTTTGAAAATGCAATGTGCACTTCGTATTGTTCATCCTACATTGTCCAATTTCTCCAATGTGAGCTTCAAATTCTTCTGGTTTCTGCCGGGCAGAGGTGGGCCACGAACAAGCTGGCCGATGAGCTCACGCATTTTTAGAGCGCGATAAGTATCGACACAGGTGCCATTAATTTCATGACAGCGGCAGGGCACGAGACCGGCCAGTGTTACCGCCTCAAACCGTAGTGTTTGAGGCGATGGTGCGAGGCACTGAAGACGGTGACAATCACGCTTTCCGCTGGAATGACGTGCCAGCCGGCCAGGCAACTGGGGGCTTTGATTGGGGCAAATTTGCACCAACATGTCCAGGATGGGTACTGCGAGCCGCAATATGTCTACTTGTGCTGTGACGTGTATAATTTTGACGACATCGAGGTACAACGTGTGTCGTTGCCGCGGTTGGAACTTCGGGGAGGCTGCATTTTGTTTCTCCTGAACTCATCGGAACTGTGGAACAAGTAATCAGCTGCGAGGGCGGACGATTGAAAGTGTGCGATTTCTTGTTTTCAAGCAGGACTTTCGCGTTTTGTGCATTTGCTCCGCATGCTTGACGATAGATGCGTATTTTTCGAAAACATTAACCAGTATAAGCCTGGACTGACCGCCTTAGCGTTTTGCTGGGCGATTTCAACGGCGTTTGCAGTACTCCAGGCGACCGATCAAACAGCGCAAGGTGCAGGGATGCGAAGGCGATCTGAACTACTTGGTCCAGCTTGGCAAATTAGATGACGTCGCCCACTGTGCTTCAAGTCCGAGCTGGTTACAGTCCACGCACTTAAAGGAGCGAGTCACTGGTTTCCAGACAGTTCTACGTCTCACTGGAAATCATCGGCGCCTGCAAGTTTTATTCAGTAGTTCATGTTCTCTTCAATGGCCATCGCCTTGTTTCTTTATGCCTATGTTCACCTAAAGAATTTCCTAAAATGTTTAATTGGGATCGCAGAAAAATTAACATACAGCGTCCAGAAGATGATCTTTTCAAATGGGGTTCCAGCTGGCCCTGACACCTGGTTATAAGAAAAAGTGATTAGGCTTCGAAGAAAATGGTCCAGTATATTGAAACACGAAAATGAAAAGAACAAGAGAGTTAAGCCAACTGATGCTACAAGAAGAACGTAGTACGCCCGGCAGTTTCGTTGACGAGATAGCCGTTTGAGAAGAAACTTGAGGCCTCTATACGCCGAACGGTATTAAAGAGGCCATGGTGCGAGCACGATTAAAACGATTATCAATTGCCAGATTCCAACGAAACGAGCCCTCGGAGTGGAAAAGACCATACGCCAGTAAGAATAAGATAAGCGAAATTTTATACCACGGAACTGTAACCAGCGATAAAGGAATAATCTGAATATGCGCGCTCGTAGACCACTCTAAGGAGCTTTTTAGTGTCTGGTGCCCGCAATAGGAAAGACGGGTCGCAGACGCGATTCTTGCCATTAATGCCAAAACTACAGAACCACGCAGGAAGAAAAGATTAGAAGAGCCAATAATGTTGGGAAAAATTGAAAGAGCGATTGAAAATTTAAAAATCGAGTGCCCGACCGGTCCGGATGGTTTAGGAGGAGAGTTCTCTACAAGGCTTTCAAAGACCAAATTGTTCCCTTTGCGCGTGGAGTGCTCAGGGAGGCGTACGATTTGAATGTTGCTCATGCCTGCGGCATTGCCTGCACGATTTGTATACGCACACGATTTCAATTCCGAAAATGATGATCGGCGAAACACTCCGTCTTGCGGGTTCTTATCGCCAACCGTGACCATTTGCTAGGTATTACCCAAGCATCAAGGAGAATGCAGGGATTGGCAGTTCCACGCGCTACACGCGCACGCCTTTCCCCGTACAAAAGATTCGAAGTAAAGAACCAAAATAAAGCGTTGACGAACGCGCGTGCACGATGCCATTTTGTCTCAGGTATTTGCTTTAGAAAAGTTACTGCTGTTGAGCCAGCGCGTGCGGCGCGTGGAACACCAATCCCTGCATCTCTCCTTGATGCGCTGGGTAATATAGCATTAGGTCTATAACCTTGACGAACGCCACTATAAGATTTCATGAAAAAATTTCACTGACAGGTTACGAAATAAAATAGACATTATTGTCGGCCCACACGACGTAGGAAGAAGCATTGTTACGAACATTCATGTTCGTAACAATGCTTCTAAACCATGTAAGGCGCAGTATTGCAAGTGTATTATTCGTAAAAAGGATCACAGCTAAAAAATAAAACATAGGCAAAATAGAAAAGTAAAACACTCGAGAACTGTACGAGGCTCAAGTCATCCACACCGGTGGTGACAAGTGTACAAGTGCACCGTCAGTGAACCTTACACAGAAAGAACTTCAGTTCCTACGGTGTTCCCTTTGAAGACTTGAAACACAAAATTACACCATCTTCCTGAGGGGAACCATGGGGTGATGCGGAGCATCGCGGATCGTAATTAATTTATTCCCTTCCTGACTGATTTCTTTTGGCCGGCCGGATTTGGGCTGCGGCGGACGCGAGCGGCCGAGAAACGCTAGCAGACGACAGCCGCAGAGTTGCGGGAAAGCCCACCCCACTGGAAAGCCCTGGCGTGGCGCTGCGACCCGCGCGCCCAAAACTATCCTCCTTTCACTCCTCCGGGGAACGCGCAGCGCGCTACCGCTGCTTATATTCACACTTGAAGGAGAGGAGACTAGAGGAGGAGAGTTGCGCATGCGCGGGCGGTGTGAGTAGAAGCGAACGAACGCGCAGTGCACGCAGCTGGTAGAGCGAGAGAGCGGAGAGAGTAACGCGCAGCTGTTGGAGAGAGGGAAGGAGAGTTGCGCGTGCGTAGTGCGAGCGCGGACTACGACGCCGCGGGACATAGCCCCGAGCAAGAGATGCTCCGCATCTAAAAAGTTCCTAGCGCGATTTGAACCCGGAACTTTCACGCCGCGAAGACAAGTATCCGCGCGCTAACCTGTCGACCACAGCAGAAGGCACAAGCCACCGGCGCTGGCGTAGGTATAAAATTATACTTCCATTGCTTTTATCTCGCGTGTTTTTTTCTTTATTTTTGGCTCATATTTACCCTCCCTTACCGTAACTTTATCTGCCTCTCCTACAGTATAAAGGGGCGGTAACTTGGACTCCAGTTAAAAGTCCCCGCAGTCAGTTTCTGCGAGCGAAATTAGGCTTTTGTGCCTGAAGCGGTACGGATTTCTCCACCATTAGGCGGGGACGCTACGTACTTCCTTGTCCCCATGGTGCTGGTCACGTGACATAAACTTCCCTCTTGGCCGCAGCCGCAGCCGCGGCCGCAAGATGAGCAAACCGCCCCAGGGGGTGCTGCGAAAAGGGACTTGTTAGGCCTTGTTTTGGGTAGTACAAACTTTAGCGTCTCAAACTGTCACGCATGCAGAAGCGTGCCTGCTCTGGTGCGGAGCGCGAGATCACGATGAAAATACAAAGAAACAACAAAAATTCGAACGCCGTCAAGCTAAGACGCTAAGAGCGTGAGCCAAGAGATGCCGTTTCACGCGTTCCAAAGTAGACATGACAAAGAAAAAGAAAAATGAAAGCGTCGCGACACAGGTGTTTTGACGTCACCACCCAGAGATAAGAGACGCGTACCCTAGCGGTGGTGTCATGAATTTGGCACTTTTGATTGTCTTGCGGCGTTGAGTCTGGCCGATTTCTGGCGTCCAAAGGTGTTTTTTCGTTCTTCAGCACCAGACAGAATTAAAAAAGCTCAACCAACGTGCCATAAGTAGTGCGAGGCTCAATCAGGTGAGCTTGTACTACCCAAAACGAGGGCGCTACAGTTTGCTCAGAGCCAGAGCCGTTTATTGAGAGAGTTTGGCCATACATTGGTTTGGATAGGCGAGCATCTCGGGGCCAACCACAGGCCGCGAAACAGCCCCTAGCGGTGGTCGTGTGATCTAAATATGTGACACGACTATACTTCGTTTCACCTTATGTGCGAGCGAAGGCAAAACTGGAAGCGCGAGCACGGAAGCTCCGTGCGTTCAGGCTTTGCTCGAGCGCGCGAGCTGGGGAGAAATGCAAAAAGCGCTGGTCTCGCGCTTCTAGCTTTGGCTTCGCTCGCAGATAAAGTGAAACGAAGTATAATTTGAGCCGTGCCGAGCGGAACTCCGCGTCTCAAGACGCTCGCGCACCCGCCCTTTGCACTGTTTTCTTTCAGCCAGTCTCAGGACGCTGTTCTGGCAGTGCAGACAAAGGCATGGGCACGAGCGCGTGGCTTTGGAAAGTGCCTCCTATGCACGAGGTCTCGTACAAACAAAAGCGTTTCGCTGAGCTAGGCTCACGCGCCTGTGCCTTTGTCTTCACTGCAGACATTTGTGAGATGGAGTAGAGGTCTCCTGATTGGTCGACGCTGTGTCACAAATTTAGTTTACGCTCTAAGCGTGGGGGAATCTTCGGCGCTGGCGGCGGCCTTTGCTCCGCCTATTGTCCAAACACTCGTAATATACGGCTCTGTTTAAAGCTTCAGCGCAGGAGGCCTATTGCCTTAACTCAATCGGCCGGGTAATGATAGCACGTAGAAGCAGACAGCGTCACAATAGCCCTACTGCTATACTTCGTTTCACCTTATGTTGTACCGCAACGAAGGCTAGAAGCGCGAGCTCTTAGCGTAGGCAGCTGATCTTAAAGGGCCTTTGACACGCCAAAAAAATAATTTTTTGTTTTCATGCTAGGCGTTGAAATGGCATATCAGGACATCACAAAAAAATTGTTTCACTATACACCTTTGCAAGTGGGATCCCGTCTTAACCTCGAACCGCGCACCGCGCTCAGGCGGGCCTACTCTCCAGCCAGGACGCTCGCTGCTTATCGAACAATGTTGCCAAGCGTCTCTTGCCGAAGCATACACAACTGAGCGCAAGAATAAATTAAAAATATATATATTTATAAAACATGCAGGTGTTCTCTTCGACTGCAAAAAAGCACAAACAGTTAAATAAAATACGTAAACCAGCAACAAATCGAAAAATTAGAAAATATCTATACTTCGTTTCACTTTATCTGCGAGCGAAGCCAAAGCTATAAGCGCGAGACCAGCACTTTTTGCGTTTCTCCCCAGCTCGCGCGCTCGAGCGAAGCCGGAACGTACGGAGCTTTCGTGCTCGCGCTTCCAGCTTTGCCTTCGCTCGCACATAAGGTGAAACGAAGCATAGAGTCTCAAAGCTTTCATCAGAAAGCGCCAGAAGCCGCATGGCCATTGCATCAACGATGGCTGCGCTCGCGGCAGCTCTTGCTTCCACGACATGCTGGAACAGAGGCTGCGATCGTTAAAAAGTCAGAGCTCTGCAACCCTTAAACATGACCCGTCCTACAATATTTGATGCTACGAATCTGAGTGGATACCTCCCCCTGCGTTCCGAAACAGTAAGTGTGTCGCTAATCCAGGCCGTCGGCGACACAGCAGACGCCGCCATCTTGTCATTGCGCACCCCAGTGACGTGCCCCTGGCGCACCCCAGCATGGCGGAAACGTTAGGCGGCGCCAGCATCGCCCAAAATGGCGGCGCACGGGAGCCCTTCTTGCAAACGTGTATAGGGCGTATTCACTGGGCGCCATATTTGAGGTCACTGTTTAGAGCGCATGCTCAGAACGAGCTCACATTAATAGGCTGCCAAGACCGGCAATCTTGATGGTGCGGGGTGCACGTTGCAAAATAACTGTGGAAGCTAGCCATCAGCACGTGCTCAGCATTAGCGCACACGGATATGGCCGCCAGTGAATACACCCTATAGAGTTGCGTAGTTTTTTTATAAAAAATAGAAATACGAGGCCCGATTCAAAGTTCCCGCCGTGCACTGTGACGTAACAGTGTACCGCAAGGTGTCGGGGCGGTCAGAAGGTAGGCATCGCCGGAAGTCACGTGAGTTGTATCTCTCCTCGTGCTTACCGCGAGCGCGTGTAATATTTTTTAAAATCTTTTTGTTATTCTCCGCACCTCCACGAGCGATCGAAGCAGACAAGGTTTCTTTTATTTGCCTTTCATCGCTTAATGTTGCTGTAAAGGTAGAAGAAGCGGATTCAGTGAATTGACGTGATCAACTACAATGCCTAGAAGGTGCTGTGTGAGGGACTGTCCCGGTATTTCAGCAACTGACGAAGAGATCACACAGCATGTATTTCCGAGAGACATACATCGGCCGCATGTGCACCTAGTAAACAAGTTCTACTCATGTTCTAGACAAAATACATACTTTGTGCTCGACGTTTACTTGTACTTTGTACACAAACCAGCTCGTATTCTTTAGACGGCAGGCATCTTTAGCCTGGAGAGTATCCGATGATTCAATGACCTCGGTGTCTGAACCTTCAGCAATGCGATCGGGCGTGTCGTATGCTAGCAATCCTAATTTCTGCGAGCGTTCTAAATTTTTTTTCAAAACTTGATAGCTTGTTTTGCGCCCAGTATAGCTTTGTATGATCGGATTGACGGCATGCACTCGTACACTGGCTTGTACTGGCAACGCTTTCATCATTGACCTCCATCACGTCGATCCACTGACTCTTCGTCCTCAAATTTTACAGCACGCAAACTAACCAACGGTGCAGCGGTAAAGAGCCAGTGGAACTGAAACTTCGTTTTCTACGATCGCTCGTACAAAAATCAGAATAAAAAACAAATCTTAAGCACGGTCGCGGAGAGCACGAGGAGTGAAACTCACGTGACTTCCGGTGAACTCACTTTTAGTGACGTAGGTGGATGCCTCCCTTCTGACCGCCCCGACACCTTGCGGTACACTGTTACGTCACAGTGCACGGCGGGAACTTTGAATTGGGCCTCGTATTTCTATTTTTTATAAAAACACTACGCAACTCTATAGTGAAATAATTTTTTTGTGATGTCCTGATATGCCATTTCAACGCCTAGCATGAAAAAAAAATTTTTTTTGGCGTGTCAGAGGCTCTTTAAGTCACGAGAGCTTGTGCCGCAGATATGTGCCCCAGAGCAAGGAGCTCGCGCTTGTAGCCTTTTCTGCGGTACATCATTAGGTGAAACAGAGTATAGGTTACCCAAGCACCAAGGAGAATGCAGATATTGGTGTTCCACGCGCCGCACGTGCTGGCGTCAGTAGTAGTAACGTTTCTAAAGCAAATGCCTTCGAAAAATTGCATCTTCCACGCGCGTTGGTTAGCGCTTTATTTTCGTTATTTACTTCGAATCTTTTATACGGAAACGGCGTGCACGTGTGACGCGTGCAACACCAATCCCTGCATTCTCCTTGTGCTTGGGTAATTTACCGATAGGTCCATATGAAGTATTCACTGGACACCATATTTGTGGGTGCTGTTTAGAGCGCATGCTCAGAACGAGCTCACATCAATAGGCTGCTAAGACCGGCACTCTTGATGGTTGCGGAATGCACGTTGCAAAAGAACTGTGGAAGCTCGCCATCAGCACGCGCTCAGCATGCTCGCGCACACAGCTATGACCGCCACTGAATACTTTTGCTAAATTTCCCAAGCACCAAGGTTCATGCTCCGAGTGTTAATACACGCGCTGCACGTGCTGGCAACTGCAGTAGTAACGGTTCTGAAACAAAAGCTTAAAACAAATTTTCCCTTGCACGCGCGTTTGTCAAAGCCTTATTATGATTATTTGCTTCGAATCTTTTATACGGGGAAGGCCAGCGCGCGCTTAGCGTAGAATTACACTGTCAGCGTTCTTCTCGATGCTTTGGTAATTTAATAATAAGTCTATTTTCACTGGAGCCGAATTACACGGTTTTCAATTTATGATGGTGTTATATACAGTTCTTACATGCTAACCAAACATGCTGACAAAGTACGGCCTGCCTTTCACCGCTCAGCTCTTCCTCATCGTTTCTAGGGCTGAACTTCATCGTCGTCTTTCGAACTTGGAAGGAAATTTCAACGAGGCTTGTTTTCACTTCGGACAGCCAAACATATAGAAATTTTCCAAACAAGGGTTAATTTAGTTTTACCTTAATAAATACCTGTACCACGAGCAACAAAAGTTTTTTTAAGCTCAAATGCATGTCGCGCTGCTTCGTGAAAACCCAGTAGCTCGTATTCTTGGTACCCCTTTTTGGGAAATTTTTCCACGGAAACCACTTATATTTGCTACAACCAGCAGTTGACACCAGCTACCCCCCCCCCCCCCCAAATAATAAAACACGCAGCTATCACCCATTCAGCCCTCGTTAAACTTGGCTAGGTACTTGTAGGTACCTGGTAGGGAAGGGCGGTTAACTTCTAACCGCGGTTAAAGTTAAACGGCTTCGAGCAAACGGACCTAGGTAGCACAGAGTCATTTCTCGGGGAACCTAGGGTGCCTACATGTCTGGCTGTCTCAGGGCAGAGCCGTATATGTAGAGAGTTTGGTCAATGGGAGGCGCGGGCAGAGCCAGGGTGTGCGTCAGACTCGGAAAGAGGGCTTGGCATGCTCTCTTGACCAGAGCCGTTTATACTGAGAGAGTTTGGCCTTTTTAAGGATATTTTGACAGTCTGGCAACCACAGCAGCGTAGTCTGACAACCGGGGGATGACTAATTCCGTCCGTCATTTTGTGGCTCTGACTCATAGGAACTCTATGCGATTTCTCAGGAGTAAAGAAGAAAGAAGTAACGCCATTTTGTGTTATCGCGAAATCCGCTAGTTCTGGCGGGCAACAAGCTCCGCCCATTGGCCAAACTCTCTCAGTATAAACGGCTCTGCTCTTGACCAACCAGAAGCCGAAAAGAATCCCCTAGCGGTGGTAGCGAGAAACAGCTCTGATCAAAGGTCTATGTTCGTAAATGGTTTTAATAAGCGCGTAAGAGTGAAGCGTAGTAACTCTTTGTGGTTGAAAATAGGGTGCACGTGTGCGCCGCACAACTCTGTTTTGCTCGGACAGAGTGTGACTACTCGGACGGCAGACTCCCGGCCCTCGGCGCTTGGCGTACGGATTATGTCGATCGTTCCGCTTGTCGCACTCTTCCACCATCAATTTGGATGAGCGTGATTAAAACATCACGTGTACCATATTTTCAGTCATCGAGAGTTACTCCAATGCAGTTATCAGGTTTGTTTCTCGCGACCACCGCCAGGGTATTATTTCCGGCTTCTGGTTGGTCACATTCGAATTTCTGAAAACGCCCTGGGACACGCCCAGCCCGCTTTCGGCCAATGGCGCCTCCGCATTTGTCTCCTATACTTCCCAACGAATGGCCAAACTCTCTACATATACGGCTCTGTCTCAGGGTGAAGACATCCATTCTTGCCCTGAATGTGCCAGCGCGTGACGCACTCGCGCACTCGGTGCGTGACTTGGGCGATGAAATGGGGTCTACGCATTAGCCAATGCTACGCGCTCGAGCTGAGTGACAGCTGATAGCGCGCACTAAAAAATGCATAAAAAACGATTGGGCGGAAAAATGGCTGAGATGTCACCACTCAAGCAAAGAGCGCGTGTGTATGAAGGCACTCTGGGGGAACCGTGACGTCAGCGTAAAGCTTTTGCAGCGGCGAGGACCCGAAACACAGTTGTTCGCTCAAGAGAAGTGTGTTTTGGCGTCCCGCCGCAGCGGGGCGTCAGGCACGCGGCTCTCCTCTGATCCGTTGTGTGCCGCTTCACGTTTACCATTTCGGCGGCCGCTTCTCGTGGCCATCTGCCAGGCTTTGTCAGTATATAAGAGGCTACGACTAAACTCTAATGAATCCCTGCAAGCGTTAGTTTTTCTCCTTGTGCAAAGGTAGTCAGAAAAAAAAAGAAAGAGCAGCGGTTTTTTCTTTAACTTGCAGCCAGGATAAGCGGCCACGCAATCTGGAGCAGATGATATGTCGCCAATGTTTATCGTAGCCACGCGCTAGGGCTGGCAAAGCACAGGACACGCACTAAGTTCCAGACATCGTTAGGTTTCGGCTATTGTCGTCGCTGCCGCGATTGGGCACGAGCCACGACCCGAATTCTTGTCGAGCTTTTGATTATCGCGAGCAAAGTCGAGTGCTCACGCAATGCTCGGGTCTAATTCATGATCCGCATTCAAGTATCTTCCCTGGGGGATTAGGCCAAAACTGCGACCTCCAAACTACGTCACCAAGTTTTGCGAAGAGACGGAAAGAAAACGCTCGCTTTTATTTTTGAAATTAAGCCCCAACAAAGAAGTTTCTTGGTCAATGGTGTTGCGTACCAGTATACTTGGTTCCCACTAGTACTAGTAAGCTCGTGTAAGAGAAAAACATTCTAATTGAATATCGTTGCACCACTCTTTTAAGGAGAGCTCTAAAATTCGTTTGAAATACATTAACTCGTTTCGGGGACAACCTATATATGTATATATATGTATATATATATATATATATATATATATATATATATATATATATATATATATATATAATTTATTTTTATTAAATTTAGTCAGAAAAACTATATTTGGTGAGCATAGTCCACGCGATTATATTTTCCCTGCAAAATTGTTTTATAGGTGTCGTGACGCCAATTATCCCGCCATATTTAGTGGCGAAACTTAACCCATGTAAATGTCTTTTGATGTCAGGTCACGTGACATCAATTTTCCCGCCATATTTATCGAGGAAATTAAATTGGTGCATAAATCACGTGATTAGGTCACGTGACGTTATTTTTTTCACTAAATTTAGCCGCGAAATTTAATTACTGCTTAGGTCTTCTGATGTCAGGAAATGCATTAACGAACGGGGTGACTGACTGAACTTTGGATGGTTGGATGGAACGCGGGGGGGGGGGGGGGGGGGGAGAAGGACGGAGATTCTTTGTCGTTAAAAACAAAGCAGTTTAGGCTTAAAATATGTTTACTTTTTGTTTAACAGCCTTGAAGTTGGTGCACTTCAACGGGGGACTTGTCTTTTCGATGGAAATGAGAAATTTAGCCAGTGCAGTACAACCGCTGACCTGGGGTCTTTTGCGTGCACCACGCAGTAGTGATTACATGAGCGCGTGCCGGTACGACACTCATCCAGATCGAAACTGGCAGGAGGTGGAGATCAAACCCAGGAGGTTCTGCAGCGCAAGCTTTGCTCCACGCTCCGAGCTGAGACGCATTAGCAAACTTCGCCACTTTGTGCTGAAAAAAAAAAAAAGAAAAGGTTTCTGCATGTATTTGGCCCGCCGTATCGGAAGATTCTCGCTTTCACGCGTCCTCCGGTAGTTTCCACCTGAGAGAACATTGTTTGCCGACTTGGATTACGTTCCATCAACTCGGAGTTCTTGCGAGTGAAAACGCAACAAAAAGCGTGCTTTCCTCGGGGCTCTAAAACTCGGGAGGACAAATAAAACGGACGGCTGCTTTGTTTTTCTAAAAGGGTACCGATAACAGTGACGGTGTAAAAAGAGTAAATAAAAATGAAACGACAGAAACGAAGCAGGCGTCAGCACGCACACATTCATTCCAGACATGCGACGCCGACGCTTTTGAATGCGTCGCTTGTCCGCGCTTGGGACGTCTTCCACTGCAAACAGTTTGTCACGTGCAAATATCTGCTGCGCGACATAGAAGGGAAAGTGGGGATTCTGTTTTCCTTTTATGTTTCGGGACTTCTGATTACTCCCGACTGATATCCACGATCCCGAAGTGCATACAAAATTTAAGCGTCGCAACTAATGCGCTCGCATTTAACACGCACGATAAAAAAGGAAGCTAAGCTTTATTTCGAATGTTCGCGCCATCTCTGAACAACTAAAACGATGCTGCAAAAATCAGATTTTTTTTTATCTTAAAAAAAATTGGGGTAAATAAATAGAAAAAAAGGGTATCACAGTCTTGTTGACTATAAACAGCGCAAATAAGTTAATGAACTCATTTGCGCTGTTTAAGTCAACATGTCTAACCAACTCGCCCAGCAACTCATTTTGGTATCAGTTCTATGGATTAAGATATATTTTCTTTTAATCCTAGATGTGAAGGTAATGTGCAGCGGAGGAACGGGTATATTTATCCAGCCAGTTATCTTGTAGTTGCCAACTAATTATCATTATTCAGTATTACTTCAGGAAAGTGCGTAAATTTACCCGTAGCCGTTAATTTTTCCCCACATCTCCTTTCTAATGGCACCCTCTGTTTGTACCAGTCTCCTAGCACGGTAATTCCTCGAACGAAGTCTCTGACAAGAGAACGGTTTACCAATATTGGTGGATAAAGAAGATAGGTGTGTTTATAATTCGGTGAGGCCTATCCAATAAAGGTCAGTATACGAAAGAGCCGTTTTCAAAGCCATCACAAAGATCTGTCCTTTCTTTGAAAAGTCTGAAGTCATCGGACAAAGTGACGGTTACTTATTCTTTTAAAGTACTGGCCTGTTACTTCTCTTCTCGACTAATTGACTAGTGCAGGGGTGCACAACTCAAAAAATGACGGCGGGCCAAAAATTTTTTATTGGAAACTGTGCGGGCCGCATCTAGTGTGGCACGTTACACCTTTTGGCTGCAGACAGGTTTTCAACATCCGGCATCATCGCACTGGTGGCCGTCCTCGGCACATCTCGCAGTGTCATGTCCGTCATAGAAGATTGAAGACGGTTCTTGTTGAGGGTCATCAGTGAGAACGTCTGCTCACAGACATACGTGCTCCCAAAAGTGATGCAAGCTTCAATGCGTGGTCCACAAGGTTTCCGTACCTGCTCCTGTCAAGGCTTCTGTAGAAGTCAAGCAGCTGAGACTCATGATGCATACTCTTCAGTTCTGGCGAGCACTGGAGGTCGATGAGTTCTAGCTGCAGCGTCGGGCCTGTGTCTTCCGGTGCGACAGAAAACGGATCGCGGAACAAATCGTAGTTACTCTTCTCACTTTCGAATGCCTTGAATCTTTGCTGAAACTCGTAGAGCAGGTACTCAACCCGTGGAGCGTACGTCGCAGCTACCGTCTTCCGATTTTCGCCGGTGGGAAAGAGCTTCTGGCAGGTTGGAAAGTGAACTATGCTTCCATCCCCAAGCTGCAATTTGAAGAGGCGAAGCTTACCTTGAACGCGAAGATCGCGCTCACCATGTCCGAAATGAGATGGTCTTTTCCTTGGAGAGCTACGTTAAGCGTGTTCAGATGGCTTGAAATATCGGTGAGGAATGCCAGATCCCACGACCATTGTTCTTCCTCCAGCTCTGGTATGTGTTTCCCTTCTTCTTGCAAGAAAGCGATGATGTCGGCCTTCAGCGCGACGAAGCGACCCAGAACATTCCCACGGCTTAGCCAGCGAACTTCAGTGTGATAGGGATGTCCATGTGCTCACTCTCCATTTCTTTCAGGTACTCTTGAAATTTCCTGTGCTTCAATCCCCGAGCACGTATAAAGTTGACAACCGAAGTCACGACCTTCATCACATGGTCAAACTTCATCACTTTGGCACAGAGTGCTTCCTGGTGAAGCACAGTGATATTGCTTCAGTTCTACACCACTGAACGCTTGAAGTAAGGCAACGGCTCCATTTCTTTCCCATCATGGCTGGGGCTTTATCGGTGCAGACACCTGCGAGTTTTTCCCATGATAGCTTGAGCTTCTCGATGACGTCTTTGACCTCCTTGCTGATCTCTTCTCTCGTAGTCCGTCCGTGCATTTAGCAAAGCTCTGCCAGCTCCTGAGTCACTTCAAAGTTTTCGTTCACACCTCGGATGAAAACAAGCAGCTGTGCTGTGTCTTTGATGTCTGTGCTCTCATCCAAAGCAAGAGAGTAGCAGACAAAATGACTGCAACTCCTCTCCAGCTGTTTTGATAGGTCGTCGGCAATGTCATGCACACGTCGTTGTACAGTCATTCTTGATAGCCTCAGGTTTAGGAAAACTAATTTCTGTCCGGGCACATCTCCTCAGAAGCAATCATAAGACGTTCCTTGATGAAGTCGCCATCAGTAAACGAACGACCTGAACGAGCGATCTGTCGAGATATCCGAAAAGACGCCCGTGTGGCTGCTTCAGATGTGTTCTTTGCTTTCGCAAAAATGCTTTGCTCAGCAAGCGAATTCCGTTTTAAGTCCTCAGACTTTGTTTTTCTCTCCGAATCCGAAAGAGCGCTGAAATCGAGGGCATGTTTGGTCTCGTAGTGGCGTCGAACGTTGTATTCTTTAGGAGCCGCGAGAGATTCTCGACACACAAGACATAAGCACTTCGATGCGCTTCTCAATGAAAAAGTACCTCCATGTCCACTCCTGGTTGAATTTCCGGCCCTCCTGGTCGATTTTTTTTCTTCTTTGGAAGTCCACTCATATTCCAAGCGTGACACGACTAGCTTTTTTCTATCTGCAACAAGCTGTCACTGATCATGTCCCAGCAGGAAGGGGGGGGGGTGTAGCCTCCTTGGAGAGTGGGAGGAGGAAACAGGATGAAGAAGAACTGGAACAAGGATAGGGGAGGGACGCTGTTAGGGGTCATAACAACGCAACGTACAGGCTTTTGTATTGTTGTTTTCTGTGGGTCTAGTGGAGAGGGAATATTTGAACTGAGGACGCGGAGTTTCCCCCGGAAAAGAGGACTCGAGAAAACTAAGTCAACGGGTTCGAATGCTTTCTGCCAAGTCAACGTCCGCAGTGCATTGAATGACACGGTGAGCGGTTTCTGCGCTCAGCTGGGCTGCGGGCCGCGGGCACTCCCCGGGCCGCATGCGGCCCGTGGGCCGTATGTTGTGCACCTCTGGACTAGTGTAACTGAGCACTTTTTAACCGAGGGTAATTGTAATTGTAATCGAGTACATTTTTGTTTCGAGTACGTGTACAAGTCTGGTACCGAGCCGTGTTTACAAGCAAGCAGCGCGTGTTTGCCCACATCAGGTGTGAGCACTGCGCCTGTGCAGACACCTGATTTGCCCTAGAGGAAGCGTCTGCGCAAGCGCAGTGGGGACAGCAATGCCACCGCAGGGACGTGATGTCAGAGAGCTAAAAATTCCTCTGAACGGAGAATCCGTCTTTGTTTTGGGACTAAGTGCAGTGGGACTCCAATGGAAAACATGCCCGCTACATTTAGCGGGAAAATGTTACAGTTGCCCCTAATGCTATATCTGTTGGCTTATAAAAAGAAAAAGAAAGCACGGAATGCTTGAAAAGAAACTTTATATAGTTACCTTTAAATTAAACTCAATTTTCACGCAAGATGAAGAAAAACAAGAAAATATATTTTTTTTCTCGCTTTGCTGTTTTGCAACTTGATTAGCGATAGTGCGTGCAAACTAGAGTAAACCAAATCAAATTTGATTTGATTTGCTTCTGCTCCGGTGCATCAGTCAGCTGCGGGTAACATATTTGCCTAACTAGCTATCAGAATAATTGTATAAAGCTGAACATTTATTTTTTCTGTTTTTCTCGAAGAACTCGTCTTTTTTCTCTTTTTTTTCTTTTTGCACTGTTTATTGTATATTAGAATGTTCTATTTTTGCGGGTTTCTCTTTTTTTCGTGTTCCTGGTCAAGATTTTATTTGTGAGTTCGATTCCCTTTTACCCACTTCCTTCTTTTTTGATCTGCCTTGAGGGTACGCGTACTGAAAAAGATGAAATAATAAAATAAACTTTACTGACTAGACACCGAAAATATGAGAACGGCAAGGCCTGTCTTTCGAACGTCTGGCGTTCATCACGTGCTCCGTGCCTTCCATCGTGCTCCGTGCCTTCTATAGTTCTCGAAAATAGGAAGCTCGCCCGGAAGCAAGGTGGATATTTGGCCCAGTTGGTTCGTGGTCTTAAAAGGTATAAAAGCGGCGAAAACAACTAGGACGAAGACGAAGTAAGACAAACACAAGGCTGGAGGCGGGAAGACTGACGCTTCTTTTGGCGTTTCTCACCTTCTCAGTGGTTACAGAGTTACAGAGAGCGTGCAGTAATTCTGTCCTAAATGGCGCACGATGTATCCTCCATAGAGGGGAAATTGGTTCAGTGCAGTGTAGTTACTAACCTGCAGATGGAATTTAATTCGCTCGTCAAGTACTAGTAGCCACGTGTAGTACGCGACCGCTCGATCGCTAGGATGTATAGGCCAACGTTATTAGATCACCTCAGTTGTGGAACTCCCGCGGGAGGGGCTACCCCCTCACAAACTTCAGTTCGCCGATGACGATGATGATGATGATGATGATGCGGCTTTTCCCTTATAACGGGCGAGCTTGAAGAGTCATCGTTCCCAAGCCTAAAAACCAATCAGCTTCTGTTCTAAATTTTCTTCCGCCAGTGTTCCAGACGGTCTTTCGTCCTTCGCAGGCACTGCATGGTAGAAATGTCATGCCTGTTTTGTGGAGGGTCGTCTGCTCCGCCCGCATAGAGGTTGTCTGAGTCAGCCGTCGTATTAAAACCCAGTGCACATGCTAGCATCACCTTTGAGTGAAGCCGGCGATCTACCAGTAGGGTTGGCAGCAGGCACTCACAGAAGAGCACTAGGTGTAAAATCAAACGACGCTCCGATGGTGATGCTTGTTGCTATCCACTTTGAAACGGGTGGTCAGGTATGTGGTGTCCGATCCATGTGGCTTTCACTTTCCACGCTTTTCTCTACTTTTCCACCAATTTTCTAGTCATCGCTTTGTGATGTCGACGATCCATCTATCTCTGGTGTTCCCGTGATTTGTCCATGGATGGGAGCCCAGTGCCTGCGGTAGTAAAGGTAGCACTGGGGCCGATGCCGCTGGTGGACCGAGTGCCACCTGTGCGACTGCCGCAGTCTGCCTGGCCAGGCTTGTGTGGTTTTGGCTAGGTCCCTGGATGCGAACGCGCCACGCATCATCCTATTTTGGCGTCAGTTCGGTGCAGTGCAGGACTAGGTGCGCGATGGTTTCGTCCTACTGACCTGCACTCAATCTATTGCCGGATCGAACCACTGCCGATATACGAGGGGCGTTCATAAAGTTCGTATCATTGTCACGAAGGAATAGAGATTGATCAATCAAACTTTAGTAGGAGTTGAGACTTTCTCTACATGTTCGCCACCAAGCGTTATCCACTTTTGCAAGCGATGGACCACATGCCGGAGGCCATTGTTTTAGAACCCCTCGTTTTGGGTGTTCAGGAATCGCACCACTTCAGCAATCACTTGGTCGTCGTCCTTGAAATGCTTTCCTCTTGTTTGGCCACACTGGAAGCGTCAACGCCATTTAACCATAGTTTCATAAACTTGGGCGTTGTGCCAGAACAATGCTCCCAGATTTTAATGAATATCCTTGGCATTGCTTCCCCTCAAATGGCAAAAAATGGATCACTGCATGTGCTTGGCACCGACGCGTGGTGCCATTTTGGTTTCGACTCCCTAGCGGCGTTCCGCGCTACTATAGCACGCGATGTGTATACACTGTGCGGAAACTAGAGGGACGAGCGCTCATGTTGATGCCTGTTTTGTTCCGCTTTTTTAAATTTTTTGTGCCGATAATACGAACTTTATGAACGCTCCTCATAGTCGTGTGCGCAGCACTCCTGCTCGGACCTCAAAGAGGAGACGGCTGCCTAGACTGTTATCATAGTAGGCCTCCGGTCCAATTGTGTCCTTGTGAGCGCTATAGCTTTGCAGTGAGGATTTCTTGTTTGCCTCCCCAACCCAGTGAGTCGATTCCGCATCTTTTGACCCGTCGCCTCACCTCGCTTGCCCACTTGCTCGCAGTCACCTCCATGACTGGCTCTGTGAAGAATCTGTACTTATTACGGAGCTGGTTGATCCGCTTCGTCCACTGGGTCTGTACGCCGTTGACACTGATGTAGTCGAACACTCGCCTGGCCCACGGGTGCCTGTCCATCTGGAGAAGTCGTCCCCCGTAGGCTAGCTTGCTTGATGTCTCTCCTGCCTCAAACGTCGACCACCCGATGTCTCCTTGTATGGCCCCAATCGCCACGTTGCCGTGGCAGTTGAGTGCTTGGCAACCGACAGCCCTCTGTTTGCGTTCTATCCAGAGTCGTGTGTCAGCCGAGGTACAGACCATCTCATTGGCAAACGTGAGCCCAGGCACATGAATCGCTTTCCACAATTCCTTGATCATCAAATATCTGTTACAGCCCCACATAATGCGCAGGCGTAAAATATTTTGCCCTCTCTGGGTTGCCTGTGAAAGGTGCATGTGGTATTCGTCACAGTAGTCGGGCCCGTTCGTTAGTGTGACGCTCAAGTACCTGTATATCCCAGACATCGAAACGTGTTACCCCTGCAGCTGTATCTTATTATTTCCAATGCCGTTCCCAAAGAACTGCACCTCCTGTCAGAGCCGTTTTAACTGAGAGAGTTTGGCCTTCTTAAGGAGATTTTGAGTCTGGCAACCACAAAAGCGTAGTCTGACAACCGGGGATGTCTACTTCCGTCCGCCATTTTGTGGCTCTTAGTCATAGGAACTCTATGCGATTTCTCAGGAATAAACAAGAGAAAGAAGTAACGCCATTTTGTGTTAACGCGAAATCCGCTGGTTCTAGCGGGCAACAAGCTCCGCCCATTGGCCAAACTCTCTCAGCATAAACGGCTCTGTCTCCCGTCGTTTGAAGCGCCATCTAGTGTCTGCGCGTCATAACACTTGCATTCTTTAATAAAGCTTTTCAGAGAGGCCGCTGACTCTGTCCAGCTGCCTGTTGTAAATGTAAAAGCCACATCGTTAGACACATGCTCTTGGAGATATCATTTAAGAGTTGGGAGCAACTCAGCCCATGGGGATCGTTTGCAATTTAATGGTGGACATCTGGGACGCAAATTTATTGCGCATGCGTATGCGCCAGTTGGCGTGCAGAAAGAAAGAAAGCGGGCAGCGAGGCTAAACAAAGTCTGGTCGACGCATTCGCCTCTTCGACGTTTGTGTGGCAAAAGCGGCCTTCAAAGTGTTTTATCGTTCACTGAAATGGATGAACTCAAATAGGCTTTGTGCTTTCTCACCTACTACGCTAGTGCAGTCACTGTGGATTAGGGCTGTTGATCAATCAACCTTAGGAAGATTGAATTCGGCATAAATGAGTCCTTTGTTGTTTGAAAAATCAACCTTAATTTCGAGGTCTATGAAATGCTCTGTAAAAACGCGGGTATCGGCGTTAGGAGGAAAGTAATAACAACCGATGAGGCAATTCGAGCCGTCTGACGCTGGCACCTGAACCCAGACGCATTCCTCGAAGGTCTCAAGGTCTCTCCTTCTGACTACCCGCAATAAAGATTTACACGCTATGAGGACACCGCCCCCATTTTTAACCACCCCTGTGTAATTCCGATCCCTCCTAAACACTGAATACTGATCTGAGAATCATGACTGATTTGTGCAGGAGGAATTTGACCAAGTTTTGGTCAAACAAATAACATCATATTAGAAGAAGTAGTAATAGCGAAAAATGCATCAACGTTTTGTTCTGAGGCCCCTCGTATTTTGGTAGTATAAACTAGTTTTGCGCGACGTCATTACTGACTGTTGGGGTGACATCAGACTCTTTGAAGACTTCGCGAAGGCGACAAGCTGCCGTAAAAGGGACGGAAGACGCAGCCAGCGGGGCACACGTCGGGTTTATTGACAATTTCAAGCGGCCCTTCGTCCAGGAAAACGTGGAAGGAACTGTACGAGTGGTGCCTTGTTTTCAGTCTCGTAACATGTCACCTTTCTGTCTCCGGTGAACCCCGTCAGGAGCTCCTGTATGTCGGAAGCCATGGTAATGGGATCCAAACGAGACACGAAAAGGTCTCTGGATGCCGGCGCTTTTGGCGCTACTTGGAGCGTGCACTGCTTAGCAGTGCCAAGCGTAGCTGGAGGCCTCGTGGAATTGCCCACCGGTTTTGCTAAGGTGTGGTGAACCTTGCGCAGAGGACGAGCAGTAGAAGGCTGGGACAGTGCGTCCTTCCCCGAGAAGCCTCGGCTAGTCTCGGCGACACCGGCGAAGCTTTGCGCTGGCGGTGCAGGTTGGCAGGCGAAGCGGAGCGGCGGAAAATCCGTTTGCGACCCACGGCACACTCGCGCAAAGCGCGTATTTCCACAAAAGGTGTGACATTTTCGGTCCTTAGCTGTCGCACTTCAAACGTTAGAGCGTTTATCTGAGCTGCCATCTTCTGCATCAGCGTGACGACGATCCGAAGATACGTCGCTGCCGGCAGTACTCGCTAAGCTCTTCACGAGACGCAGATTTTTCGATAGGTGTGTCCACGGTGCCGATACCGCAAGCCAGCTGGGCTGCAGAGGGGTCAGGCCGCTTCACGCACTTGACGCATTCGTAGCTGCTGGACCCAGACGTACATGAGGAAATTGTATTCCTCGGATCGAATGCCGAAGCAATTGTAATGGAACCGGTTCGGTGTTCACGCGACACACACGGTAGATTTTGCTGTCTGCCACGAATAGGATCGGAGCAGCGCGCACAGGCGTCCGCCTTCGCCGCCATCTTGAATGACTGTAGCTTGACTGCACCCATACTCGATGCCGCAGATTCTTGTCCTCATCGCACACTTTCCGTGATTGTTCTTCTGCTTATTAAAATCATTTGTGCACCCGACGACGACGCAGTGATAGCCAGACAACCGTAGATTTTTCAGAAAGTGTAACACAGTAGAAAGAAACCCTCTGAACTAACTCACGCACGACGTACCTTTCTAAGCCTTTTCGTCCATACCCTCGGCGGTTACCTGGCCTGTGTCAGCGGGCAATTCAAAAATGCGCAGGGTCGAAGGTGCGTCAGCAGAGCGCGGGTATGAGGTTATGCGAAAAAGGCTATACATCTACGGAGACTGTCGGAGATAGAAGAGATCTAAAGCGCGCGCTCACTTTCTCGAGATGAATTTTGCACTTAGGCGTTCTCCATATAGTTTGCGTCCCTACAAGTCTATTTTGCGCATGTGAAAGAGGTTTGTAGCATCGCCACCATTCTCTTTTTTTTTTGTCATCATCAAACTAATTTCAGCATACTGTCACTGTTTTTGTCCCTTTTTATCCCTTTCCTTATCCTCGGTAAAGAGTAGCCGACTTCGACAAACGTCGAGGTAATCCTTTTGCCGTTCCATTGCCAACGCGAACCATAACATCCTTTGAAACATATTTTCGTATATTTCGGCAATGTTTGGCATCCAGTTTCTGTCCGATCAAAAGGCAATCTAAGTAATACCTTTTTTCAGCGCGGAAATTTTTTTCTTCGGGCAGCTTGTACCGTTGTTTTTTGCTTTCTTTTTTAATGTTTAATATAATTTCAAATGATTTCCCAGGTGACTAAAGCTCGGGCGGCGACAACGAGTTGTTTCAACAACTCGATTGGTTCTTCGAACGCTCTTGGTTATATCAGCGCACCAAACATTCTCTTCCATAACGAGTTTTAAATTGGAATTTGATGTTCAATACCATACCCCGTCTATACGAAAGAAAACAAATTTCTTCTGATCCGTTTAGTTTTCAAGTAGCTCACGGAGTCGGTGCAATCGAGAGCTATTTTCTGCACGCTATAATATTGTTTCCAAAGCCGATGAAAGAGCTTGAGTTTCTTTTAGTAATTTATAGCGTCTTGTGTTGTCAGCACTCAATCTACGAATTCTAACAATAAAGGTTTAAAGGGACGATGCAACTATTTTCGTACCTCGCGTAAATACCGCTTAGAACGAATCCCTGACGTTATTGACCTATGAAACACGCGTTGGTTTTTCATCACACGCAATAGAAGTGTCAGAAAAAAATTTAGAAAAAACGAGCAGCGTTCACTCCCTCAACTCGCAGCCAGAACAAGCAGCCATATGATCTAAAGCCGATTATATGCCGCCAAATGTTAATCATAACCACGCGCTGGGGTTGGAAAAGCACATGACACGCGCTGAGTCCCAGACATTGTTATGGTTCGGCTGTTGTCGTCATTGCAGCGATTGGACACGGGCCGCTACCCGAACGCTTGTCGAGCTAGTTGATTATCACGTGGCCAAATCGAGTGTTCACGCAATGCTCGGGTCCAATCTATATCAGCCACATTCAAATATCGTCAATACTGCGATCCCCCAGCTACGTCATCAAGTTCTGCAAAGACGAGATGGAAAGAAAACGCTCGCTTTTGTCCTTGAAATTACACCGCAACAAAGGAGTTTCTTGGTCAGCGGCGCTGCGTGTGGGTGTACTTGGGCCCCACTAGTGCCAGTAAGTTCGTGTAAAGTGAAAAACATTCAAAGCGACTATCGTTGCACCGCCCCTTTAAGATATTATTATAAATTCAAGGGACCATTTCACTCAGATGCAGAAAAGTTAACCACAAGATACCTCTCATACGCTTAATGTTTTTTTATAGCAGTGGGTTTTATTGTATGATATTTTAATGTTATTTAAAACTTTTGCGTACTGCTACCTGTCAGAGACGGTTGAAGCGTGCGGTGTCGGGAAGTTTATAGGTTTTGCGTACATGAATTTCCGCTTTCAGTGTCCCCGAAGAAAATGCTCTGAACGGTTTTGGCGTATTGACATTTACATATCAGTTGAAGGACATGTAAGAATAAAAGCACAATCCTGTCAGATATTTGGGTGTTGTCATAATCTATATTTGTTTTGGATATTCCAGAATGCCTTGACGCATTCCGATATATTTTCCGTGACGCCTCAAAAAGTGGCGTAAAGATTAAATTATCCTAAATTTTCCCAAATTGTTGCGTTGGACGTTACTAAACCTTGCATATTTCTAAATATTTTGCCTTTTTGCATTGCCTGAAAGTATTTGGCACAGAAATCTGAATATTTTTGTCGTTTATTGTATTAAAATAAATTTAAAATGCGGCGTTTTTGGGGAATCATCTTTTTTTTATATGCAAACAAATGTGGAAATTTTTGATGTGATAGTGGAATTGTTATGTGACACCTCACAAAATATTTACGACTGACAGCCAAATCCTTGATCGTTTTTATTTGAATAACTGCAAAATATTTGATAAAAGAAAGAATATCAGCTACCGCTGTCCCTTGATCATTTTTATTTGAATAATTGCAACATTTGATAAAATAAAGAATATCAGCGGCCACTGTTTCTGTACAATCGTATCCTTTTTGTAATAGGCCTGTAAGCGTAGATTGTTTTTAAAGTTTTGAATTCAGTATTTACCTTGCGAGCGATCGCATTTTTTTTACAAATAGGTGCACTTTGAAGTTTGTACATAAACAAATTGGTTTAAATGCACTCCAGACGCGTTTTTTTCTTTTTTGCTGCTCTAACGCGGCGTCATCTCATCCTTCCAGAAAAAAAGTTAAAAGGCGCAAAGCCAATATTATATATTTTAATATAAACACGGGTCTTCGCTGTTTCTCAGCTTGTGCGCCTTTGTTTTTACTAATGGTAGAAAAAAAAAGTAAAAACATTGAATGGCACACAATTTCACAGCTCTTACTTTAACTCAGTTCATTCGAAACTACTTTGTTTCATTTCGTCCCAACGGGGCCAAATTTCAGTTCCAACAATTGGTTCTAGTCAATCTCTGTCTCTCTCTCTCTCTCTCTCTCCCCCCCCCCCCTAAAAAAACAAATGCTTAAAACGAACTCGGATAGTCTTTCTTTGTGATTGTTTTTTCACACGAAGATTAAAAAAATAAATACCGTAATAGGGCCGAGCAAAATATTGAACCTGACGCTTTCTTTATTTTGTATATTAAGGAAAAAAAAACAGACAGTTTATATGTTTATTAAAGACAGATGTACGAATAATAAAAAAAGATAGTATTTGTTTTTGAAGTTAATGCGAACGTTTCGAATCCTCATTGCAAAACCTACGACTGCACAAGCAAAAAAAAAAAAAAAGAGAGAGAGAGAGAGAGAAGTCGAAGTGCGTTAATCTTACAGCCTCGGGAAGTGATTTAATGCCACATGGTTTTCAAAATGAGGCAGGAAAAGCACAATTCCAAGAATTCTTACTTTTTTTTTTTAGAAGATGTGCAAGTCCGACAGAGATCGAACTTGGAAGCGATCAATACCCTGCGAATGCGAAAGTCATAAATTAAATATGCGATAAGAAATGACACGACGCTATAAGTTCGACCGTGTTCGGGATTATTTTGCCACTCTCTATTAAATTTCCTCGTTTCCCCGCGCTATTTTCTTTTAACTCTGTACCTGGTTTTTATGCTTACCGGGATCTTTTGGCTTTATATCACGTTCACTGTAACGATGTATATTCGTTTTTTTCCTTCATTTTATTATTCGCACACGTGCGGTCTTCAAGGGCCTGTGAATGTGTTTTGGGACGAGCCTATAGACACTGAGTAAAGTAAACATCTCGATAGAATTCACGCTTCCCCGTGCACGGTCCGAAGCCGCTTTCAAACTGCTAAGGCATCATACAAAAGATAGTGTGCAAACACTGTCTGAGGTGTGCGTCTTTCTCGTAACCTGTCGCATTGGTCGTACAAACACTGTCTGAAGACACGAGTTCGAAGCACGCTTATATATGTACGAAAGAAATTGTGCTTCGACCCTGTGTGAGGCACGTCCGCGGACAATTCTCTCATACATCTCAGCAGAGAACTCCGCGGGTATTTTTGTGCATAATGCACGTTCAATCTGACCCGGGACTTTAGACGACAGCAAGCTGGGAAACTATGTGGCCACCGCCAACTTAAGAGACGCAGGGCGTGGCCAGTCACGAGTACCACGTGATCCCTCCTCTCAGCCAATGAGATTGCGGCATGAGTTGACGAAAAACGCCAAGCGACCAATCACGAAGCAGCAAGCCTGAACGCACTAAGACACGCCCAGCGTTTCTATGAAGCTGTCTGCGTGACTGCAACGTCGTCTTGCAATGCGCACTTCCAAAAAAAGAATAATTAAGGTTTGGCGTTTGTATACAGGGTGTGCGAGGCCTCTTCCGACCGCCATGACAGGGGGACAGAAATACATCCGGTTCTCTTATGTTAAGCTTGTGTTTTGGGTGGGTGGGCGAGGACTCTTGGCTCACTAGCGAGCAATTCCGTAAGGGCTATACGCTCGAAAAATGCCCCAGTGGCGCGCTTTAAGTGGCCGGTGCGTACCGGCACGAACAAAATGTCACGAGTGAAGGAAGTTATTTCGATTATCTCGAGACTGAGGGACGCCACCGACGCTGCCGAGCCTGGGTGATCGCGGGACGACGGCATTGGCAGACGGTGCTAGCATAGTTCAATGTGCTGCCGACAGATGGCGCAACGCGGCAAACGAGAGAATGTGTCGCCGCGGCGCGACGGTTCCTCCACCGACTATCTTCGTACAACGATGGGACATTACGGCACGTACAAATGCAATGTTCACGGTGATCTGGAAAAGAAACCTTGAATTCAAAAGCAAGCAAATCGAAACACTAGAAAAAAGTGCAATACAGACTCGCGTCGCGCTGAAAGAAGCGCAATAAAAACCTTTCGGAAGATCGTCTGCTAAAACCAGGACCCGGCTCCGCGACCCCTGCGGGGAAGCTCGGCGCGTATCTTCGGCGCCTAGGGAAGGTAGGTGCCCACCACCGATGCCTTGCCGCTCACGAAGTAGTTAAATGCGTCTAGGGATATGTAGGTTTTAAGTCGTTCTCGGGTATATGGACTAGGCTAGTCGAATAGAGAGTCATAAAGATGCGCCCACGATACCTTCGGCAGATTTGTCATTCCTATGAGGAACAAGTGCTCTTTACATTCACCCAAGGGAACAGAAAGGGATATCGATCCCGTATAAGGAGGATTTCGTGCTTTCAGAGTTTATTTCTCATGAAATTTGGAGGGTGTTTTATCGAGTTTTTGTCTTTTCCGAAAATTCGTAGTTTATTGGAGTCCACTTTTCTTCGATTCCCAATTCTCCAAAATTCGGAGCTTAATTTTCCAGTGCTTTTTCATATAAAAAATATAAAATTTAGGTCTAAACGTGTGCTATATTAAAAAAAAAACGAGCTTAAATCAATTAATATTTATTCTGCTGGATTTGGTGTTGGCGCCATTTGCCATTGGAAATAGCCTGTTCCACGACAAAAGTCGCTCACAAGTCTTGCTTCGATAAACGTCGATACCTAAAAATCAATAAACACCCGGAGGTAGTAGCTAGGAAGCTCTTATTCATCCCATCCTATCCATCAACCTACCCTGCGGCTGCGCTGGGTGGAGTGGTAGAGGGTAAAATATAGAAGCTTCAACTCTTTGGTTAAAGGTTTTCACTGTTACTAATACACAACTCGTCCTTCCTCTTAGAAGCACAAATAGCGTGGCCCAAAGTGGAAACCGGAACAGTGACGTTTGTCGTGACGCGAAAGGCCTTTTTCCTTGATGAACCTTGACGAGACAAGCGGAAAGATTATTTTTGTCAGTGGTCCGAAATTTGAAAGAAAAATGGGGTTACATTTCCTCAAAACCATGGACACTGTGCGCTGTCCAAACTTAATTGTTAACTACCGTATTTTTTTTGGCATTGGTACGTTGAAATTTGCGAGTTTATCAAATGAATTCGAATTGACAAACATTTTATCGGCGGGTGTTTTTCGGAGTTTTCCAGATTTATGCGAAAACATTAAACCCTATACGTATAAGTAAATTTTAGGAGGTACCGCCGCCGTTTGTCCTCGGCGGTGAGACTTTTAAAGGGTGAGCTACTCAGTGAGCCAATCGGAATAACCAATCGGAAGTAACATCTACTCCCCCGGAAGTTCGGTCATTATTTGTCTTTGTTTACCTCCGCACACCCTGTATACACTGTGTCCATAAATCAAACCTGTATTTTTTTAAATAAAAAGAGAGTTCTTAGCATAGCTACCTGACGAACAGTTTTTTTAGGGCGTTATTATTACCACTGTCATAGTCACCAAGAAATTAAGAAACGAAAGGTGTGGCAAATGCTGAGTATACGTCATAGTTCCGTAGCCGATCAGATTTTGGTATTAGCCGATAGGGTTGCCAAAGCACGAATCACGAAGAAGAAAGCCTAAACAAGGTCCCGTGTTTCTTGAGCTCTCTGTGACCATAGCTTGCTCTTTTGTACCGCCAGAGGCAGCACTGGCGGATATCTTTTCAGGTTGGGTTTGAGGGTTGACACTTTGCTCATTGTCACGGGGCAAAGAAACTCACGTGAGTTGACCATATATGTTTACGAAATCTTGAGTGTTCCCTCAGTCGGGTCGTGGTACGCTATATATGTTCTTTGACTATTGTTCATCTTACGGGCTCATTCAAAGCCAGAGTATTCGGAACTTCCAGCTAGGCTGTTGCCGCCCTGGCGGCCAACCTCAGAAACAAGAAGAGGGACTTGTTTTGCTGTATAAGCTCGCAACGTAGGTAACGTAGGCTCGCGAACACCGCCAGTTTTAATATTATGTGGCGATAGCACGATAAACGGTCAACGTGATGTGCTATTAAACCCCACGCGGTGACAGGACGTTGAAGAAAGCAGGGCCTCACGGCCTGCGTCCGCTCGTCACCGGATCCGCCGCTTGACGGCGATCGTTCAGCGGGCCCCACTTTCCTTGTCCAAGAAGCTTCGCTGCTTCGAAGTCTTCTTCACGGCCTGTGTCTGCCTCGGTGGTTGGATGATTCTCACGAAGCTGTCCTCGGTCGTGACAGTGGCCGTAAAAGCGGAAAAGTCGATGTGATCATCGTCGCGTGCTCCCCGCTTGCCAAGATAGCACCAGCGCTAAACGAAAGTTGTCTCAGTCGACGGATGGTTGGTCAACAAGTGCTCCCGTGTGGAATCTGAAGATTCATTTTGATAACAAAGGTGAAATAAACGTTGCTTTAGTTTGGATAAAACTACTGTAAGTACGCTATTTGCGTTAGGGAGACTGTAAAGGGTAACTGCAAAGAAAAAAAAAGTGTATTTTTAAGCAGCCTAATATGGACAAGCATATCACAAAACAATTTTTCCGCCAAAATCAAAATTTTTTACAGCAATATTTATTGCGCGAGACTGATTTTAGTTTGCGGCTATTTTGTCTGTATTAAATCGCGCGCCACAAAGTTGGTATTACACGTCACGTAGTAGCTGCTATACGTCACGGAGTGACGTATAACAGCCACTCTGCGCGCGTCGAAAGAGCGGGAGTTTCAAATGTGGAGAAGTTGTGACCCCGACTAAATTACGTCTTGTGGTGTAAATATTGCAAGAAAAATTTTGTTTTTTTCCAAGATTTGTTTTGCGACATGCTTGTCTCAATTGGACTGTTGAAAAAAAACACTTTTTTCTTTGCAGTTACCCTTTTAATCGCGGTTTTAGTGCGTGCGCGTAGCGGCTCTGCCAACTCTGCTCCATCGCTTTCGCCCGAAAGCTTTGGCACGGTCCTTGCAGCTGACCTGTTTCTTCCAGAGCAGTTCACGATTGACGGCGTTGTTTTAGTAGCTTTTGGTGTGTATGAAAAGTGTAGAAGCGTATTGGTTGAAGTGGTATCGCTGCGGCACGTTGAGTTCTCTCGTTTCAGAGCATAACCTAAATATTCTCCTAGTGACTTGGAATTATGTTGTTTTGCGCCAAATAAAGTGTTATGAATTTCGGGAATGATTCGTTGCCATTTTTGACCAGTGTAATAAAATAGAACACGAGTGGAATGTTCGGCCGTGCGCAATGCACGTAATTTTTTATTTATTTATTTTATTTGAATAATAATGCCGGCCTACTTTTGTGGGCCAAGGCATGTGAGTACATATATGGACATATACAACCGCATAGCTCTAGTTATACATGACTTTAAAAAAAACATAGTGGAGAAAAAGTGGAAGGCATATAGTAATGTTTATGGTACCGAGCAAAAGATATGCGAATGATCTGGAGCTTCTGTAGACCTGTTCGTTTCTGCAATGTGGCAATGTAGCGACACAATTTAAGTCCACCGTATTGTAATATGAGCGTAAACAAAATAAGGAGATTTTAATTATGTTCACGATAACTGAAATGATGTTAGCCCGTGTCGTCTGGCTGCGCTGTTTGCGAGCATTTTCGGCGCTTACCCAATGAGGGCATTGATCAAGGTTCATTAGCTCGTCTCGCGAGATGTCTCCGACCGCTTGTCGTCTTCTGCATGTACTGCATGTTGGCGATCACTGCTTTCCGCATAAAACAACATAGTGACATAAAATAAATCGCGTTTAACGCCGCGGCGTCTCGTTCAGTATCCATGAGACGTACTGCTGAATAGCGGTGGTCATTCTTTCACTCTACGTTGAGCGACCAGAAAGCGGTGGTCCTCTAATGTTCTGGCTTCCCGTGCGTCGTAAAACAAAAGTCGACTGCCCATCGCATCACACTTTGTGTCGGAGGACTGGTCTTGCTGAAACGCAGTGGCCACGGGGAAACGAACCCCTTGGATTGGTTTGGATTGGATTTTGCTGGCTCTTCCCTTTGTATCGGGTGAGCAGAGTCCGAGCTCCGATCTAGCCCCTTTCGACCGTGCTGGTGCCGATTGTTTTCAGAAACCTTGCGTTGCGTGGCGTGCAGCTATAAACTGTTTTCAAAATTTTGACTAACTGCCCGTGCACCTTAGGAAAACGAACTAATCAAATGCTGAAGTCGATCGCACAGTATTAACTGTTGCAAAACCTGCCGGTTTCAATTAATTGCAGAGGCCCATGGCAAACCGATCCACTTCTTCACCGCCATCTTTGATTTCCGCAGCGCCCCTATATTCGCTGTAACTTGCGAATATGAAGCTTCGACGTCTCAGCGAGTATATTGGTGGAGTCAGAAATATGGCACTGAAATATTAAGGTGCGTTGGTTGGTTAAGTACAATAGATATTATGACCGACAAAGATTTAAAAAAAAGCAGAGCGCAACTTTAAATTTTAGCTACAAACGTTCTGTTCAGTGTAATGTGGTGATGTAGGCAAGCTCTGTCGGTTGGGAGCAACTCTAATTAAAAGCAATCGCAGGAAGTTCAAATGTGCGGACCCTCTTAGAAACTTCGGAGGAATCCCCAAAGTAACCTTCAAATGAGCATCTATTATCGTCCTGTTGTAACGTTTTTCAAGCATTCAATGCCGCGGTGTCACAATTCCGAAACTTCTTCCAGAGACATGGTGTGAAGTATTTATCACGCTGCGCAACTGCCAGACTACGATAATGAACACTCGCCTCGATGTGCACCTAGTCGTTAAACTCGGAAATCCGCATCACAGGGGAGTGACAGAACGAGCGAACTCAAATCCTGAGCTTGCCCGCATAACACGCTCGCAGGGCGTATCCATGAATTACGCTGAATAAATACCTACTCTCTCGTGGGAAAACGTTGATAGACTCGAGGGCGGCGTTTGCTCAAACTCTGTTAAAACCCAGGTTCGTTGTTGGGTTTGAGATAACGCAAGTTCGAACCACAGCCGCTTGAACAAAAGAGTGCCTCTGTTCTGGCACCTGGCACTGTTCGGTAACGTGCGCTCGTTGATGGGTTGTGATTCATGAAAGCGGTTGTTGGAAGAGAAAAACAAAAACGCCACGTGCGCGAACCATTATTTACGAAGCCTTAGTATGGTATAGCCTTAAACCATACAAAGTTCAGTGTCAGTGTGCCCAAATACACTATACGTTGTTTCTCATTCTATTACAGTTTCGCTAACAGCTAATGTGACGCAGATTGTAATCCTGATATCAAATTCAGTGAACTGGAATGCTCTGACACGTGGCATTAATTTGGGTGATTAAGTCTCACGTTGGAGGCTTACTTCTTTGCGCAACTTACACTAAATGGCCACTTCCGTTGTCGGACCAACCCTGTCTCGCAGTAAACGATTGTGAACAAAGGTGCGAAGCGCAGACAGCTTGTGATCGCTCGAAGCTGTAAAGCCTAGAGCTCTGCAACACCGGGTCTCGCACACTGCTCCTACATTATACGAGATCAAACACGACTCACCGCGATATCCGTGGTTCGAACGCCGCGTGCCAAGTTTCCTCCTTGAGCTCACTGCCTTGCGGCATTCAGAAGCACCGGATCTCGCGGTGACTGGCGTTCGAATCTGTATGCAGACTGTCCTGTGTGATGATGTACAAGCAGTGTGACCCTGCCTTTAGCCAGTCGCGATTGCTATTAGGGACTTCTATCAAATCGTTATCGTATTCCGCGAACCGCACTACCGGCGCCTTTCAAGCGTGCTTTTAATCGCGCGCGCTGACCGGATGATTACTGTGACCGCGGGGCGCGAGCTTGTAAGTACGCTTCAAAGGCTCCGGTAATGCAGCACGCGGATCACGGTAACGGTTCGCTAAACGTCCCTATTGTCACTGGCAAGATGAGAACGGCAGCGAGGAGCTTCTGCCGTCCTGCCCCAAGCGCAAGCTTCTACCTTCGACAACGCTTCAACGTATCGTGCACCTCGAGCGCTAGTGCGAAGCGAAAGCACGACGGAAGGCACAGAGCGCGTGCAGCAGGCCGGACGTTCGAAAGACACGTCCTGCCGTTTTCACCTGCGCGTACGACGTGCAGCGTTGCTCTGGACGGGTTCGCGCGATTAGGCGCAAACGACGGACATGAGAGCATTATCAGACTGGCGATTTCTGGACGATGCCGGTTTAAGGACGCGATATGGCTCCTAAGTTCCACTCTGCTGTATAAACAAGCCTTCGAACTTGTCGTCACCAGTAACAATAAGTAACTAGGGTCACGACGTCGTGACGAGGCAAAGCCTGGTCATGACGTCACGGATGAAAACCGTAGAGGGCTCCACCAGAAACATCTCGGCACGAATAGGTAATGATTTCCTCAAACTGAGGGATCTCACGAGATTCTACTCAACACCATATGGCCGTGGCGTGCTTTACTACGAGTGATTTACGTGGACAGCGAAATGTACTCGTGCGTCGGTTCATTGACTTTGTTCCGTGACACGTGCCAAAAAGAAACGTAAGAATACTATAGCTGCTGACGGGTTACGAAATGCAGGACGAGGTTAATCGTGTTTACTCTTCTGTGTGGTAATTCGTCCTTCTGCGTTCTTATTGGCTTATTCTTTAATTTCATTGTCAGCGGAGTGATAATTATAATCTGCGGACGTGCCTCACCCATGTTCGAAGCAACGTCACAGATATGCATGCTTCCAACACATTTGCAGACTATTTTTGTATATGACTAATGTGAGCTAATTGTCATACAGGGAAGAAACAATTTTCAGTATAATGTCTGCGGACTGTTTTTTTGTCTGATGTATTAGCAGTCGCGACGGCGGCTTGAGGCAAGCCTTGTGATTGCACAGTGATCTCGCTCTGCGTGATGCCATTCAAGAGAAAAACTTCGATGTTCGAGTTGTACCAGCGAAGGCGCCATTCTTATACGCTGTGCTATGAACATGCTCTTTAGATAACGGCAACATAAACTCAGAGCGTAACCATGCTGGTTGAAATACAATACCACAGTCGAAGGAAACTTAAGAAAAAAACGCAAACGAATTCTGCGAGTTTTTTTTTCCCGTCAGACTCACACATTCAAAATATGTAATTCATGCCCTATCATAAACTCTCGCTAAACTACATTGTTTCTGTGTGTCTGAAACATAAACACGGCGTAATTCTTATTTCTTGGGGCATTGTACTAGATCCTTACTGCTGTAGCGTTCATCCCAGAGGGGATGAGGGTTCCTGTCGACTTGTTGAAAATCAACTCGTCGACGGCCAACTCGTCGACAGCCAATTCGTCGAGAAGCCCAATTCGTTATAGGGCTATTCGCCGAAGGGCTATCTTGTCGAAAGGGGCTATCTGTCGAAGGACAATTCGTCGAATGGGTTGAATGACAGTCCGAAATAAAAGTTCGTGGTTTCTTGATAGCTTTTGTCATACATGTTTATCTTTGTTTTGATTAGGGACAGCACACTTGTTAGGTTACAAGGTTGAAAGAAAAATCACAAGAGGGCGAAGATAGAACAGAGCCTTGAGACAAGCTGAGAAATGAGCCATTTCGGGATCGTCCTTTTGTTCATTTTTTTTACTTTTCGTAATGAGCCGTTGCAGACTGTCGCCGCGAAGCGATGGGAACGGATAGGCCAGGTAGGTTAACATTTTTGTAATGAGCCACCGCACACTGTTGCAGCGAAGCTGCGTGGCGATTGGGCCCGGTAGGTTGACACGCCCCAGTGATACACGCGCGACATAGTGACTATACGACAAAAAAGAACACACTGGAGATTAACTGCGGGTATTTATAGGGCAGTATTAGCTTAAAATCTTCTGGACGGAATTGATATAGTTTGGTGTTAAAACATCGGCGACCAGTTGGCTTCTTCAACGAGTTTTCCTTCGACGAGTTGCCCTCTAACGAATACGCCTGTATCAGGACGATAAAGAGCCAGTCGACAGCATGGTGCGCAGAGCAACAAGAACAAAGTTTAATGGTCATAGGCGGTATTTATCAGATAGCGCCGGGCGCATTGCGCATCACTGTGCATTGTCATGCGAGGCGTTGTATATGATAAGTCTGGTACATCTCTTCACGGTAAATAAAGACAATTACGTAAACGTTCATGCTATTTAATTGAAGTCAAAGCCATAATAGATACGCTCCGGAGGCTTCAATGTGCGAGTAGACTTCCTGGATTGTGACACTGATACACCATCTCCTGAAGGTTACTGTTGTCGTGACGGTGCAAAGGGCAGCGTCGTCATAACAGGGGCCAGGCTGCTGTTGCCCGTAGGTGCTGCGCCGCTGTTTGAAATTTTTGGGGCATGTGACGTCATTGCGTGCTGCGACGTCGCCTCGTTGCTCGGGATCCACCGTCTGTACTGGTAGCTCGAAAGCCATCACTGTGTGGACCCGACGCACCACGGCTGTCGTCATCACGTCATCGCGGCGTCGCCTCGTTGGATGCTGGTAGCTCAGGGTCATCATTGTCTGAACCGGGCGTAGTCCAGCCGTCGTCGTCACTCGATTCAGCATAGTGCTCAGTGGTACTGTACCAGGTACTGCCGGTGACGTCTCAGCATTCGGCGATCTTCTGTCAACACACGGTGAAACCTGGGAGCGGCCACATCAACCACCTTGTCTTTACGCGACCAGGCAGTGTCTCCAATCCTCACGACGTTCCCTTGAGCTAACGGTGGCAGAGGTTGCCCTTTTCGAGTTTGAACGTGTTTTTTACTGTAGTGGCTGTCACTTCGCCCAAATCCGGAATTTTAGTCGGAAGACGCCGGCCTTAAGGAAGTTCCCCGGGAGGTCGGCCGTCTTCTAGTGGCAAGGAGCGGTAGGTCAGCAGGCCAAACCAGAATCGTCCCTTGACTCTTCACTTTTCTTCAAAATCCGCTTGACAACCTGTGCACCCTTTTCTGTGAGTCCGCTAGACTGATGGTGGTGAGGGCTAGACGTGACGTGTTTGAAGTCATACCTCTTCGAGAAGGCGGATAACTCGTGCCTGGATAACTGCAGGGTCCATTGTCGGTGCAGACTTCGAGCGGTATGCCCTACCTGGCGAACATGAAGCCGAGTGTCGCCATTGTGGTCCTTGCGCTTGTGTCCGTCAGCTCCTAGATCTCTGGGAAATTGAAAAGTGCGTCGAAAGCAACGAGGTATGAGTTTCTTTCAAAAGCAAAAATGTTCACCCCGACCCTGCATTATGCACATTTCGGAACTGGGCGCATTAGTAGTGGCTGTACTGGTTGCTTGTAAGAGAACCTTCTACGCGTAGGGCAGTTTTGTATCAGCAGAGGAATGTCACACTTGAGACCCGGCCAAATAACAAGGCGTCGTGCCCTTTCTTTGCAGTTCAGTAAACAGAGATGACCGGCATGAATTCTTTGTAGGATTTCTCGTCGCATTCTTCTAGGTACGAACACGTTTGTTACCTTAAAGAGCATTCTGTCTGCCACGGATAGTTCCGATGCAAAAGGTTTGAGTTCACCTTAGAGTGGCTGGCCGGCTGACAGGCTGCTGGTGCTCGCCTTTGTCCTGCGCAGTCCCTTCGGCCAGTTTTTCTTGCGTTTCTTCCTCCACAATCGAACCCAGGAGCTGAATCACGTGTACCTCCACGTCGCCTATGGCACCAGCCTTGTCGACCTGACCGACGGCAGACTCCCGTGACAGCACGTTTGCCAAGACTAGCTCCTCCCTTAAACATACTGCAGGACATAATCGTATTTGAGAAGTCTTAAAAAAACCTCTGTGAGTGAGGCGGCATGTCCTAAGTTTCTTTTATTGATACAGACAGGAGCGGGTTGTCTTCTGTCTCAATGCCGACCTTCTCTCCATATACAAAGTGGTGAAAGTTGTCGCAACGAAACAAAATGCTCAGCGCCTCTTCTTTCAATTTGTGCGTAACGTTGTTCCACTTGCGTTAGCACTCCGGATGCGTATTTCTCTGGTCGCCAGTGACCGCCGGGACACAGCAAAGCGCCGCCCCAACGCCGTCTTTCGATGCGTAACACGTAATCTTCGTCTCCTTTCGAGGATCCAACACTGATAACACGGGCGCTGGCTAAGAATCTGCGTGATACTGTTCCATTCACTCACATGGTTCTCGGTCCACTCGAACACCGAACGAGACTTAATAAGCGCTCGCAGCAGCCCGTATTTTTCTTTACTTTTTTTTAAAGCAGGTGCGGCACGTATTTTTGTAAGTGGTTAATCACCCCCAGCATGCGCTGAATGCTGTTTTGTCTTTTGCTACTAGCATTTCGAGAAGACCTTGAACCAGATTTCGGCTGGGCGAAATACCTTTCGCTCCGATGATGTCGCCCAGAAACTGTATTTCTGTTCAGCCATTTCTGTGCGTTAAACATTAAACCAGATTTTTCAGCAGCTTCAAGGTTGCTACTAAACGATTATCATGCTCTTTCGGTGTCGAAATTAAGCTTCCGGCGTGAGTTGCATTTTTTCCCGTAGGCGGGACACCGTTTTTTTCCGTAGGCGGGACACAGGTCTGACTTCTGGCTCGTTCACACCTGCGAAATACGCACTCGCCACCGACTGGAATCGCTCGCTGAAAAAAAGATCGGGCCGTTCGCATTTGTTGCCGCCTGCGGAGTGCGCGGCGCGAGCGTCTCGCAGTTTCCCGAACAGACGAGAGCTGACGAGAGCTCCAAACCGTTCTTCCTTGCCCGCACGCGTCTCGTCGCCATCGTCGCCTGGTCGTCAGCGGGGATCTGACGTCAGCAAGCGCCACTTCCCCCGTGCGTTCTGATTGGCTGGCGGCGAGAGAATCTTTTTCCGGCGTTCAAAATTAGTCCCAGGGCGATATTGCTCTCCGCCAGAAATTCTGCCTGTTGTCGCCGGGCGTCAGAATTCTCGCGGATTCGGCCGCCGGTTCGCAAGTGTGAACGAGGCATACGTGTCGCCGACTGCATTTTCCGCAGAAAGCGTAATTGCTTTTTGTCTTTTTGATCCGCCTTGCTGAGTTGCGATGCCGCTTGTGTAGTGAGATAGTTCCAGACTTGGTTCCGTTGCGCCTGAGTTTCCGCTACTTTGCACATCTCTTCTGCCTTCAGCAACGTCGGACCCTTTTCCCGATGTATTTTCTCGCGACGCTTCGAATCATTCGTGAAAAACACGATCTGGGGACCTAACCTGGGGCCCAACCTGGGCCCTAATTTGGGGCCCTAATTTGGGCCCTAATTTGGGGCCTAATTTGGGGCCCTAATTTCAGGGGCTCCTAATCAGGGGCCCTAATCAGGGGCCCTAATCAGGGGCCCTAATCTGGGGCCCTAATCTGGGGCCCTAATCTGGGGCCCTAATCTGGGGCCCTAATCTGGGGCCCTAATCTGGGGCCTTAATCTGGGGCCCTAATCTGGGGCCCTAATCTGTTCACTTGGCGAGACAGTCGCGCTAGAAATCTGGCGACCATGATTGGCCAACGCCGCACTTGACCTTGGCGCCGGCCAATCATAGCAGCCAGAATTCTCGCCGACTTTTTCGCCAAGTGTCCAGATTAGCGCAACTCGTCTGTGATCATTGAGTCATGCCGTTCTCCGAAATTGCGCTGGGCGGCTGGCCTTTTCGGGGCCTCTAAACCCGTCAAACACAAAGTTGGGGCCGAAGTTGACGGAGCGCACCGATTGGACTATCACGACGATGACTTCGCGCTTTTGTCGCCGACGTCCAATCGGCGCGCTCCGCGAACTTTCTGCTCCAACTTTGCTTTTGACGAGTTTAGGGCCCCAGGTCCCGAATAAACTTTTCGACGGGTTCTCCCTCGGCATGCGCTCTAGGGCGAAATACGTAGCGCTCATGCACTTTATTGCTCACCTCGGGGAAGTACGCTTCAAACTTTCTGACGAAGGTTGCGTAGTCGTCCTGGTCTTCCCCGTCTTCAAACTTGAAGTTGTTAAAGACGTCCAGTGCTTCGTCGCCCTAAACGCTCAGCAGGACTGCAGATTTTGCAGCCTCATTTCCTGGACGTTCGTTTGATGCCGTAGCCTTGAGAAACAACTGGACCTTCTGCTTGAAGCGCTTCCAGTTTTTGAAGAGGTTGCCCGACAGTTGCCAGGGCTCCGGCGTTTTGAGCAGATTCATCGTCGTTGCTGCGGCGCCTGACTACGCTTAGGCCCGTACCGGCCACTTCTTAGACCATGTATCAGGATGAGAAACAGGCAGTCGACAGCATGGTTTCCAGAGCAACAGGGACAAAGTTTAATGGGCGTAAGCGCTATTTATAAGATAGTGCAGGGCTCACTGCGCATGACTATGCATTGTCATGCGAGGCGTTGTACATGACAAGCCCGATACAAGGCCTATGTGACGAATGGGCCGCCTAGGAGTTGGCTTGCGAGGAGTTTGGGCGAGACCCGCATAAGTGTTAACAGCATATCGCTGCACGATAATCGTACGTAAGGGCGTATTAGGCGAGGAATTTGCGAAATCCTGGGAAATCATTTTGAAAGATGGCTTGCTCTTGCGCTAAGCTCTTTAGAGAGTGCCGTCGCGCGTGACATATTAATCCAGCGATGTTTGGGATGGCGAACTAAGCTGCGAAGTTCGAAGCAAAAAACATAAAGTAATAAAATGAATACACGAGGCAACATAAACGTATCACTTCTCGAACGAGGAGGGTTGATCGACTAACAACTAATGTAATCCTTTTTCGTTTCTCAAAACGCTTACGTGCTGATGTTCAGAGAAACCTGGGGCTTTTCTTATGCCTCCAACCTACCTATCGCTTCAAATGTAAGAGCATCAAGTTGCGCTTGTATTGCGATGATGCTGGAAAGTGTGCTCTGATATAGGTTTTATGTTTGCTTCCTGTTTAAGATCTAGTATACCCCCCCCCCTTCCCCCGTTCCTCAATAAAAAGTAGCAAATCAGCAAAGTGTTGACGGTTATATTGTTTTTTCTTATTTCTCCCCTTACTTCTTTATATATATAGTCAAGCCGCGGTCATCACTGTATATACATCATACAAAAGAAAGTCTGCAGATGTTTTCGAAGCGTGCAATATGTAAAAACAACCATGATTCGAACATTCTTCTGGCATGTCCGCAGATAAATATCTCGTAGATCTCTGCAGAGAACTCCGTGCCCTTTTTGTAGGATGTTTGACCAGTGCGACTGCCACTTTAAAGGTGTACTCCGGCGCCTTTTTTAAGGTTTTTATCAGTCTTTGATGTGCCTGAAATTTTACTAAACACACAAACAAACATTTTTAAAGTCGTATACAACCCAAATATTAAAACCAAAATCCTTTTTTTTTTTTGCAAACGTAATAAATTTATTTTGGTCCGTATCGTTTTTTTTTCATAACAAAAATTTCAACTCGCAACATTGAAAAAGTGATTTTATGGGGAAGGCAGGAATTCACTCTTTCGACCGTAGACTTTGTTCCCAACTGATTACTAGCAGTTTCATTGTGTCAAAGGAATGCTTTGGAAGCCCGCTCCAGCACCCACGCAGCAGCACGAAACAAATGCTCAACATAGTAAAATGTTTGGACTGCCCGTTCGACCCGCATGCTTTCCTTGCCCAGACGTCACGGCACTGAAAAACGCGGGAATACCGTGAAACCCTTCATGTTCGACGAAGGAACAGGCACAGAAGTCTGTATCTTCTGCGTCTGTCCCTCCAACGTTTAGTCGAAGGAAGACACAGAAGAGAAACTCTTTGACACGTTCCCTTCTGTGCCTGTTCCTTCGACTAAAAGTTATTTTTTTCCTTTTCTGCACCACAGTCTCGGGGTGTTAAAACTTGAAGCGACATGATCAGCTACCACAAAGATGACGTCATGTCCCGGAGGCCTGCACGTCACGTCATGTCACGTGACGCGCGGGCTTCAGGGCTGTCTAGGAGGTGCTGGGCAAGCGCGTGTCACTCGTCTGGGCAGCGCGAGCAATTGCAAGCTGACACCAACGTTGGCTGACACCCTTCGAGAAGACGCTTTTTTTTCTTTTACCTTTCTGAAAATATTGACAGTGCGCGCGCATAGCTTTGATAAGCGCTGAAGATGCGCGAGAGCGTAAATTCCGAAGACTCCGGATATGACTACACGTTCACTGGTACTTTCAAAATGATTTTCTGGAGCCTTCGTGCACAAATTGAAAAATAATCTTGATATTTGCGATCCTGGTGGCCAAATGAAGACGATATAGGTGTTTTTTTCCCCTCAAATACACAACCGCTTAAGTTTTCCTTTAAGGTAGAACCCCTGAAAAGAGAAGGGGTCACATTTGATGAGGAGATAATAAATCTTTCTCCGGGTGTACAGATATACTCTGTTCACCCTTAATTGCTGAGATTGCAGTCAAAGAGAGCTAGAGCTAGCTTGTGCTCCTGCCTTTAAGACATGCATTTCTGGTGGGAGTGCTCGTTCTGCGGAAGAACGCTTTAAAGCCGCGACCTCGAGCTTTCGTGCTTGTGCCGTTGGCTGCAGTCTCAGCATAAAGGGGGCATAGCACCAGCTTCGGACGCAAACATTCGTGCAGCCAAATTCCTCATCTAGTGTCCGACAGTTCCTCCTTAGATCTCCACAGCGTCGATGTATTGCTTACCGCGTCACTCCAAGACGCTTCTCGTGTACCCGTCTTCTATCAGACAGCCCGAGGTATTACCGACGTCTTAGAGACGAAGCCGGATTTCACGCCGCAGGGCCGCATTCAGTGCGCAATCAACGACTCCAGCCGCAGTTGCATCCGAGCGAGGAGAATGTTCAGCGCCGTTCCGAGAAGTGCCCCATATACGTTGGGATTGGGTTCTGGTCTTACGTGCCAGTCTTCCAATCCCGCGGGACGCTTCGCTAAATGATCCTTTTCTAGGTGGAGCGGCTTTGGGAACCAAGCACCTTTCGTTTAGTATGTCCGTTGATCAATATTTTCGCCACATATATACAAAACTTCTTCCCTGATGGGAAAAAAACAAAAAAACTCGAAAACCGCAAGATGAACAAGGCACAAATATTGACGGCGTCGCACACGTCGCGACCACAATCAATACATAGGGTCCTTGCATTGCGTGTAGGAGCAAAAGCAATCGCTGTGCGTTTGCGTTGCGTGCTCCCACCTGCGCATGCGCGTCGCCGCCATGCGCCAATCCAAGGCGCAGTTGGGGCTTCCCGCACGCGCAGTCGGGAACATGCAACGCTAGCGCAAACGCACAGTCTTTGCGTTTTTTTATACGCAGTACTGAAACTCACCATTGTTTCGATAGCCTGATGCGTCGACGTGTCTTGCTGCACTTCGTTGGTGTCCTGTATGCCGACCTGCTTTTATTCTGAAAGTGTTACCAGTAGAGAGACACAGAGTAACAACTAAAACCTGCGCTATCTGAAGAATGTTTTCGTTCAAACAAGACGTTCGCTAGCAATTTTAAAAATGCGTACTTTTTACCAAATAAAGAGAGAATAACTTCGCGTGTCCTTCTGTTTCGATAACGCCTTTGTCTATAGAGCTGAGATGCCCTGTCACAAGCTAATGACGGTTCCTATTATACGTTGTCCAAAAAGAACGTTGTGTACATAATACCCTTCCCCACCGTAAAATGCACGTCATTCCTAGCCTTGTTTGCAAACACGACTGTCAAGACTAAACGTTTATGCAAGGAGTCTTTAGCAATTCTGAAATAAAGGGTCATGCCTGATCATTAATCTAGCTTTATTTCTAGTCCATTGTATTTTTGTAACAAAATATTTAGAAAGTCTTCGAGGTACCCTGCGGACGTTCGACAGCTCGTCTCGTAAACCACAGTGTTGGGCGTTCGGCATTCTTTTTTTGTTTTCTTTTGCAGAGGCGACGAGAATATCCGATAGAAGCGAAAATATGTCTTCATGAGACCATGTCCTCCGCACCAGGAGCTATTACGCAGCAGTTTTCCATTTCAGATAAGCAGTTGGAAAGGCCGATCGCGAGAAATTGGCTTTTATCAAAAATCGTAAAGCAATAAATATATATATTTGAACTTGTTTGTATCCCTGTTTTACGGGTATGCCAAAGGCTTTCAGAACAAACACCTTTACGAAATCGGCGAATCACCTCTCGATCTCGGCCCTGCGCATGCCCATCGGCGTGCGCTGGTTCGTCGACTCCTTATTAAAGGAGTTCGTTGTGAAGTCCTCTAACCTGCCCGTCAAAGGTATTACGTTATTATTTGGGAGCTCGAAGAGAAGCTCGTGAGCACAAAAAGGACGTCGCATGTCCAACGATGGAAAAACAAATCAGCAACAAAACACGTCAGTCCTACACGACGCTAGGTCCACCCATCACCGGTGCCAAAACGGCACCGGCGCCAAGACCTTGCGCAACGAACTGGCGCTTCTGTACAAATGTCTTGAGCACAATCCATAAGTTTCTTCGTCCACCGAAACGGAGTCTTCCTGATGCTTGGTCGTGAGCGCGGTGTCGCTTAGAGTCCGTCTTTGGTTCATGGACCCGATCTCCTGGCCGTCCGGCCTCGTGAGGACCACAGGACCCCCGCCTCCTGGCACGGCTGCCGGACACGGCAGGAGTGGCGGCGGCGGCATCGGCGGCTTGGCTGCTCGGCCGATGCGCTGTTGCATCTGGACGGCAGTGTTCTGGATGGTGTCAGTCTGGGAACCGCTGGAAGCCGACGACAGGAGGCTGGTGCCGTTGGCGAGGCGCCGGGGTCGGTGCCGGATCGACGAGGTACACGCCGGCACCGTTGGCCTGAGGGACAGGGAACGGGGCCCTGTTACGTGGATTCCACGATGCCCACCAAAACGACATCTTAACTCGCATTGCTCATAACACATGACACAAAAGACAAGGTGTTTTCTGGAGGCATATGGCTCCAGAGTAGACCCTTTTTCAAAAGGTCCGCGCCAACGGCTGTCCGCCATTGCTTGATCACGTGCTCTGAGCACGGATTGGACACGAGTGTGACGTCAGCGTTCGGCGAGGACTCGTATCCAATCACGCGCTTCTTACCCAAGCAATGACGACCGTTAATGTTTTTCGTGAACTTTTGGAAAGGGTTTATTATCTGCTGATGCGCGTCAAGCACGCATGGAGCGTTTTTGCTTTGTACATGCGTGTGCTTGTAAGATACGTGTGCAAAGAGTCTTTGTATTACCAATGTGACAGCTGCGTCATCCAAGGAAGAAACGCTCGGACAGTGACTGCAGGCTGTCTTTTGTATGATGTATTAGCGGTGTGGCCGTGGTTTAATCGACACCTTGGGCGCGTGTAACGTACCTATTTTTGGGACCACATACTGGCAAAGTCCGCTGCTTTGCTCTAATGTGCAAAGTGTGTGCAAATAGCCCCAAATCACATCCGGTTCTGAACAGGACGGCGGGTTTCGCAGATTTTGCGAAATCAAATGTGCTCGCTATCTTCTGCAAATAGCCATATATAGCACTGTCAGATTTAATTCGCTCCTATGATAAAAGATTGAGGAGTAAAAAATTAGGAAATATACGTGAACCGGAAGTGTGCCGGGGCTACCCAATAGATGGCGCCACTGAGTTTGTTGCCAAACAAAAAAGGACGAATACGAGCATGACGCGTCCATCTCGGGTGTTCTCCGTAGCACCGTGAGATGTGCGAACACTGGAAAGCAATGATTTCTGACGTGTTATTTTTTACAGCGACAGCTGTTATAAGTTATTCGAGTAAGGACTCTCAGGGCGGCGCCATTTTCTTCGACCGCAGCATCCTCTCCACACATCCGGGAACTTCAGCAGGTTCGGTGGGGTAAAACAAGGGAAAGGGCACGCGCCCGATTCCGCTAGCAGATGACAAACCGGCAGGGAGCCGTTCTCCATCTTTGGGCTGTACCGGCGGACTGTACGGAACATTGAACTCTCGCTCGCCGCTGCCGTTGTGAAGGGGTTCGTGTTTCTAGAATATTTATGGATACTGCAGAATCAACCTATAGCGCTCTGTTGTTTTATTTCAGTAGCTGATCAGCTAGCCTATCTTTGTTCCGTTACTTCAATAGCAGTGGCTTCAGCCGGCAGAACTACCCTCAACCACTGCCTCTATTGCGTCAGGGGAGCATGTTTTTATTTATTTATTCCAAACTCCCCATTCATTTTCGCTAAAGGCCTACAGCAGCACGACCTTCATATAGGAAAAAGCTACTGCAACCGGATTTACTTTTCGCCGGAGGGGACAGACCGACCACTCTAATATAATTTTCACGATTGTTTTTTTTTTGCACGGCTTGTGGCATCGCAATTTGACGCGGTTAGTCTTTTTATTGGACAGAGCATTACACGACTAGTTGCACATCAAAATCCGCGCATTTGCGCTTGAAAATTCCGAAATGACGCGATTTTAAACCGAGTTTGAACGCCAGCCGGATGCTAGGTACAGCCCACTCGGCGGAGCAGACGACGCGCGGGGTGAGAGGGGAGGGCATTTTTCTCTCCCCGCTCTTCCTACTGGAATGGTCTATAGACCTTTTTCGTGTGCTCTCGTCCCCAGCCACCTAATAGGCGTATCCGGTATGGGCGACGAAGAAATAATAAAACGTTTCAACCTGCAAACAGTAAAAAAATAGAGGGGAGTCAAAACGAAAATGTGTGACGGTTACGCTTATATCGTAAATGCTTTCTATTGGCATGGCGACGGCAAAACAATGTTTTCGTCCATACTGGAAGTGAGGACAATTCAAGATGGCGGCGCCCTTGTGAAAAAGATCTGTAGTGGCCCGTTACCCGTTTTTCCGACTGCGTGAGCGTAAACGACGTTTTCCTCGCTAAATTTAACGTAAACGACGTTTCCCCGCTATATCTAGCGAAAAAATTTACCTCAGCTGACTTATGCACCAATTCAGTTTCCCCACTAAATTTGGAGGAGAAAATTGATGTCACATGACCAGATGCGACGCGACCTACAGACAAATTCAGGTTCCCCCTATATTTAGCGGGAAAATTTACGTCATGACCTATGCACCTGTAAATTTTCCCCGTTAAATCTGGCGGGAAAATTGACGTCACGCGGGCTGAAATCACGGGACCTACAGACAAATTCAGGTTCCCCGCTAAATTTAGCAAAAAGATTTACGTCACGTGACCTATGCACAAACACAGTTTTCCCACTAAATTTGGCGGGAAAATACATCACAATTTTAAAATCATTCATTAACAACGTATCGACGTTAAATCCACGTAACGCCTTTGAATATCAGATCGCCGTATGACTCACGATTGCCGCAATGTCAATCGATCGTCATCGTCGATCGTCGAATGTCTAAACGCATCATGTCGTGTGATCGTCGCGCAATTTGTTTTTAGCAACTGATCGTGCAGTTGTAGTATCCTGTTATCTGGCTCTTGGCAGACCTGCTTGGGACATTTGATTGAGGTTAACAGTTCCTGCACGGTTTCTCGAACCGCGAACTCAGAAAACCGCTCACGGACTGGAGCAACATTAAAGGTAAGAAAGCTGTGTGGTGAAATGTTTACTTTCCACGACTTGCGGAGAAAAAAGAAACGAATTATACACTAGCGTTTATGCCTAGCTCAGTTACGGACAAAACCTTTCAGGTGAACCGTAAAAGAGCACTCTAATTCTCGCAACCAGATAGGTCAGCTACAAAAAACGAAGTGCAGGCTCCAATTACCTCAGAGCGAGGGGGATCACATTTACGATACATCTACAGGTTTAAGCTGAAAGAACTGGTGCTTTTTGTAGGATGGCCTTATGATGAAAACAAAAAGGGAAGAAAGTATATTTAGAACTGGAGCTCGCGTGCCTTTCCAAGACTATTGCGCCATTAGCTGCGACCAACAATAGCGCCGTATCTTTCTAGCAAACATAGTAGGAACCATGTGTGACGGATCTATAAGTGAATAGTGGATTTCAGAGAAAACGTACAATAAAAAAGTACCTTGATGGCAGGAAAAAACCCCGACTGATATTTTTTTATTTTATTTAGTCCTCTGCAATCTACGTGCTAGTAGATCAATCTCGGAAATATGTCCGGGTACGCGATGAATCAACGGAAGAAAAATCAATTGAGGCAGCCTGATCATCAGTCTTTGTGTCACCATGGGCGCCAAGAAGTTGACAGATTGTTGGGTCAGAAAAACAAAAAGTCGATGGACGCCGGTTTCGGCATACGTCTTGTGAGGGACACACTGAAAAGCTTTTATAGGGTGGTCCCTCCTTCCCAGCTTGCGAGTAGGGCTGATGGAGTCGGAATTAAAGCTAACACTAATTTCCCCAGCAGTGTTTTAGCGGCTTTTATCCTACTAGTAAGATCGTATCAACTCATGCGTTTTGCCTCTATGGATCCCCAATCTACGTTTTAGTCACAACCGACCCGCTAATAAAGCCCTCCGCACGCCAACAGACAGGTTTTACTCACTTATACAAAGAATCAAGGCTCATCGCCCATATCAAACGCATAGATCCCGCAAGCGGTGAAAGCCAGTAAAATCAAAAATCGTGTTTTTTTTTTGTTGTTGTCTTTTCTGGAGAGGTATAGATGTTCGGGATAAGACTGTACTCTGGTAACCGTCAAACGTACACACACTGCAAGAAATAATACGGCATTCAGATAACACACTCTCAGATGAGTATGGTTACGGACGGAACGACACGGGCACGTTTTAATATGTTCACGTTACTACTGTGAATTCGCTACTTCAATGTTCTGGCGCCAATTTTGTCACCGAAGGCCGTATTATCCTTCAAGGCGATGCAAGATCGTGACGAAAGAGAGGACAACTGAAAGAGCTCCCAAGTCGTTTCAAAGTTGATCCAAAAAACTATAGACCCATTTCATTATTATGTCCATTTCCTAAGGTCTAAGGTAAGGGCTAAGGTGAGGGGAGGATCGTATGTTTAAAAAGGCCCGTCGTTTTTATGCGTTTGCTTTTTCCGGCTAAACCAATCACGCACAGTGAATGCATGCCACACGATCCTGCGCTATTTTTTTTCCGTGCGTGATTGGTTTAGGGTTAGGCGTTGGCAGCAAGCGCACAAAAAGGACGAGCGCCTTGACGATGCACTTCTTGATTGGCTCTATGCGGAGCGCAAGTTCGTCTGCTTCTTTTGCTGGGGTTGCAGTGACGTCAGAACGCCGAGCTCTGATTGGCTCTGATTGGAAGGATAGTGTGCAGACCTCAAAGCAAGCTGCTTCGAGGTCTACCCACTATCCTTCAATCAGAGCCAATCAGAGCTCGGCGTTCTGACGTCACCATAACCCCAGCAAAAGAAGCAGACGAACTTGCGATGCGCATTGTATTGTAGCGATCGGCTGCTGTAAGACTTAATGTGAAACGCAGCATATTAGTAAAACGGTGCGTTCGACTGATTGGTCCATTATGCACTAAAAGTGCCTGAAGGCTAGGATCAAGACTGTCCCCTCAACACAAGGCAAACTAAGGAGCGGCTTGTGTTGTCGTCGTCTTTACTTCGTCCATGTTTTCTTGGCGTTTTTTAGTGCGGAGATATGGTATTTAACAGGCATTAAATGTGAGGAATGGACGAGCAGTTCACCGGCCTGGAAGCCTTGGTCCATGGCTCGTGGCCGTGGCATCCTCCGCAGGCGGGATGCAGGATCCTGCGGAAGCCCGCCCTGAAGCGGGAGCTCATGGCCGCGTAGATGAACGGGTTGACGCACGAGTTGAGGAAGGCGAGCAGGTTGATGCTCAGCATGGTGAAGAAGTAGTTCTGCCGCTCCAGGTAGTTGGTGCCGAACTGGGTCACCATGGAAACCAGGAAGTACGGGGTCCAGGACAGCGCGAACGCCGCCGCCACCACCATCACCATCTTGGCCACCTGCGAGCCGAAAGGTGGTTGGTCCCTGCCACTCGAGCTTGGTGTCAATTGTGGCTACTGCTGTCTTCATCTCATGTTTTATGACATGTGACGTCGCGACCACGATTATCAATTGCCAGCGACCCTTCCGACAGCGTGTGTAAAAGGCAGGGTGGAAGCTTGGAATCATCGCGTCTTTAAACCAACACCGTAAAAGTTCAATAATAAACGTAGAAGTAATCATACTTAAGATATCGTAGTGGGCGTTTGGCCAATCGAGGAAGGCCGAACACAGCGATGCTTCTTGTCGCGCGCGTCGTCAATAGATACCGATAGGATCAGAAAGACACGGCGTCCCTTTCCAATATCCGCCCCCCCCTCCTTCTTCCTTACTCTTGTTGTCTTCCATTGGGAATTGGTTGCTCATTGACACTAGAGGCTGACAAGGCATCGGAAGCGTTATCGAAAGTAGACGCTCACGCTGGTGGCGAGACAACCGAAGGACCTCCCAGTCTTTCTGATCTTGTTATCGACTACATAAATTATGTTCCATTTACATCTCTATTAATATAATAAAAAAAGACTAAATGCATTATTGTTTAACTTCGGCAAAGTACACCGGTTTTGCATGTTGGTGTAATCTAATACCTGCTGGGTCGGTTCCCCCTTTCCACGCGGTTGATAGGAGGAAGTTTGAGGATAGCGTTACTCAACACCTCTCCCGTTCCGCCATGTCAAAACCGAGCTGAAAATGTACCACCGACAATACGTTTTAGACGGCCCTCGACTTCAAACACGGAGCCGGAAGGCAACACGGCGGATAAAAATGACGGTCGGCGGTAATAATTTTTTTTTCGCGGTACATTTTCTGTTAGTGGATAGCAAGGTTGTAACGGTGAACGTATAACAAAAACGCTAGGTCCAAATTCCTTAATAATCGCTGCCTGCAATTGCTAATCCGGAACTTTTTTTTTGTCTCAAACATTATTTAACAATAACATTTAGCCCTCGTAAAAAAATAAAAAGTACCTGTGCTTGGGAATTTTTTCCCATCTTCTGAAATAGCTGTCCGAGAGGATAGGGTTGCAACTTTGGTTCAGCGGAACCGGAGTTACCGAACGCGCCGATGCGTGAGCCGTTAGCTTGCACAACTCCTTATCCGGATGATCGTTCGCGTCTCTCGCAGCTCCAAATTAAAAGTTTGCCTCTCGGGCAAGAGGAAGAAAGTCTGCTCGGTCGAAGTTCGAGCTGTGTGCTCACAGCTCAAAATTAATTAAGCTCTTGCCTTTCTTTTCTTACTTTCCGGTATTACGTCAGGAGCCGCTGCTATATCTCCATTACAAACATCCGCACCCGACGTATAGTTGCGAAGGCTTATTACTGTATAAGTATAACAAGGTTGTTTTGGCAGCGCAATATAAATGCATAAAACCTTTACAACGCGTTTACTTGTGCTACAAGTGCTTAACGGTATAACACGAGTATTTTGTTAGCGCATTATGCATGCATAAAACCATTACAATGCGTTTACATATGCAACACGTGCATGCAATCAACCGTTGCTGATGATGATTACAGTTAAGCTTTATCACTGCACACTCGAAAGCCGAGCCGCTTCACCCTTTGAAGGCACTCGTTAAAAAAAAAAAACTATATTTCAGCGTGCTGTCCTTTTTCCAAATTTTGCTTCGCTACCAAAGTTGCGGATATTATATAAACCATGTTCCTCTTGTATATATATATATATATATATATATATATAGATAGAAAAGCAGGGTGACGGTAGAAAACGAACCAGGAGGATTTATTCGACGTTTCGATATATATATGTACATATATATATATACGTATATATGTATATACATACATACATACATACGATACATACATACATACATACATACATACATACACAGTGTGTTTACGAAAGGTGGACAAGTATTCGATATCTATGCGTCGCAACAGGCTTGTGTCATTTGGTCCAGGGGCTCATTTAGTAAAATTATTAAAGTCCGGGATAATTAAGTGGTTATTATTTTTGCGTAATTAACTTTTTTAATATTGTGTTTAAGGGCACGGTTTCAATTAGAAAATTGCTCAGCATCATCAAAAAACACTAAATCAACAAATTGCAGAACGATAGAAGGCACGCGAAGCATTTTGCGGCTTTCTAAAAAAAAAACACAAATTCGACGGGGTTTTAAGTTTCGGTTTGCTATCGGGCGCATCTCGGCCCCGGCGGCACCGCGCCCCGTGGTGAGATAGTGCAACCAACCTCTGCTGCGCTGTCATTGCGCGACGCAGCAAAGGCTGGTTGCACTATCTCTACACGGGGCGCGGCGCCGCCGGGGCCGAGATGCGCTCCGATAGCAAACCGAAACTTAAAACCCGTCGGATTTGTGCGGTTTTTCAGAAAGCCGTAAAATGCTTCGCGTGCCTTCTATCGTTCTGCAATTTGTTAATTTAGTGTGTTTTTGATAATGCTGAGCAATTTTCTAATTGAAACCGTGCCCTTAAACACAATATTGAAAAAGTTAATTACGCGTAAAGAAATAACAACTTAATTATATTGAACTTTTATAATCTTCCTAAATAGGCCCCTGGCCCAGGACCAAAACGACACAAGGCTTTTTTGTTGCGACGCGTAGTTTTCGAAATATCGAATCTGTCCACCTTTCATGAAACACCCTGTATATATATATATATATATATATATATATATATATATATATATATATATATATATATATATATATATATATATATACCCATTATACTGTTTTTACCAAATAGCTGGCAAGCTAGAAGCGCAGCGCGTACCGCGCCGGTAACAGAGCGTGGCGATCGCGTGAAATATGCTACGCAGAAGGGGCGGACACGTATAATTAATCAACCTTAACCGAAAGGAGTTCTGAACATGTGTGAACGCTTTCTCTACCTAGTTCTTGAAAGATCGCGCGTGCTTAGGAATGCATGAAGACTGCGCCAACCAGACAACCGGATTGCCGGTTGTCTGGTTGCCGCAGTCGTTCAGAAATGGCGGCAACCTTTCCAGGCTTTCCACTCTGGCTTGCCGACTTGCGGCCGGCCATTACTTCATTCCCACCATTGTACAGCTTCGCTGGTCTTCCTTCTTCACCTGAGTGCAAAGACGGAAAGCTTATTTAAAAAAAAAAAGCCGTCGTCGGATATTTAAGCTTATTGCCTCGCTTCTAACGTAAAGCAGCCCCAGAGAAGGTGGCAGGGCCCGTTTTGGAACATTCGAAGCATGCAAAGAATGTTTCGGGGTCAAACCCCAGAATCCCGGATGTAATACACTCAATTTTTTTTTTTTAATCCAGACGGGGCCCCCCAGCGGCGGACGCACAAACTAAGTTTGGCGGAGCTTGTTTCAAACAGTGTCTCTCGAGTCGAGCCCTGGGAAAGCTACAGCGATCGAACGGAGCAACGCGCGTCTCACGCACTCTTGTAACCCCCGTCTAGGGCCTGCTATTTCGGCAGTCTTCATGCATTCTGAAGCACGCGCGATCTTTCAAAAAATAGGTAAAGAAAGCGTTTACACATGTTCAGAACTCCTCTCGGTTAAGGTTCATTAACTATACGTCTCCGCCCCTTCTGCGTAGCATATTTCCCGCGATCGCCACGCTCTGTTACCGGCGCGGTACGCGCTGCGCTTCTAGCATGCCAGCTATTTAGTACACAGAAGAATGGGTACGCACCCTGTGACAAATTGCAAGGACAGGTATTAAGGATTGGGGTCCAGGTTCGGTGAGCCATGACGTCAAGTGTTAAATCGTGTTTGAACTAAGTCGGGGTAAAATAATTGTGTTATATGCATGTTTAAGGAAGCCGGAAGTTAGTCCGCCTCAATGGGCGTCTGGTGTCTCAGCAGTAGGTGAGAAGTTTTACCGGTGTAGCGCAAACGCTAGCGAGGGCCGATTTGCTGATCAATGCGGGTATCTATCCCTGCAGCTAACTCACCCGAAAAGGGGAATTTGAGGTCACGTGACCAGTTCGTTGGGGAGAAAGTGACTAACGCTCCGGCGGAGTCCTTTCGGCAAACATAAGCCTTGCCTGTTGTTTTCTTTACTTTTCTATTAGCACGACCTTCCCCAGAAATACCTTTACACGCCGCTCCTAAAGTTCACGTATGCGGTTCATTTAACTTCCATTTCAAGCCTCATCACCATTTCATCTGCGCAAAATGGGACTTTACTATTCGAAGCGAGGACTGACTTACGGCAGCCATCTGGCTGAATCGCTAAGTACTTTTAGTTTCTTGTCCCCACGGAGCCGGTCCAGTGACTTTAAGATCCCTCTTGCGGGTGAGTTAGCCGCCGAGAGAGGTACCCGCATTAATGAACCAACCGTCCCTGGGGTCTTAAACGTGCACCACGCAATCTTGATGCACGGCAGCAAGCCGGTACGCTTCTCATCCAGATCGAAACGGAAAGGGTGTAGATCTTGAACCAAAAATCCAGGGGGTTCTGCAGCGCGGGATTTCCCTCCACGCACTCCAAGCTTCTCTGCGTAAGCACACTCTCAGCCGTATTCTTAAGCGCCACTCGACTCCAGCTCCACCTCCAATCAGTCGAGTCGAGGAAAAATGAAGACCTCCACTCAAGAGACATTTTGGTTCACAGGCACTTCTCGGCAATTCCTCGACGGAGGAATTCCTCGAGATCTTGTACTCCACTCCAGCGTTCCCGGGGAAGGTCTGGAGACGAGATTCTGCAAACATGTTTCATCTAAGACATAATTTTGGTGCAAAATATGAATTTGTGTGTTCGTTATTTTAAAAAAAACCTGCTTTACCAGCACTGAAATTGTGGATTGCAAGGTCTTCTCTAGCCAGCGTGAAAGTTTGAGTTGTTTTAGCGTTACAACAAAAGCGCCATCCAGCCTGGCAACGGTGTGGGCCAAGAAATAGCTTCCAGTTTTTTATTGCCTGACTTCAACTAGGCACCAAGCACTTTTTGCGAACCGCTTTTTTAAAAGGCGTGTGTTCTGTTCGGCGTTGTTTTAACTAGAGGTTGCTAACTAACACAGTTCTTCTCCTTGGCATCCTCCGAAATGCGGCCGTAACATTTATACCAAGTACTCATGCCACTTGACGACGAGCAAGATATTTTATGTATCTGTGTTTGTGTTAAACCACATCCATCTGGCACAAAGAGCGTAATGAATGTGCCAGTGTCTCTGAAACCCGCATATTCACGGTAATTCCACTGTGAGCTTGACATTTTATCTCCATACTTTATACAAAATGTCTCCATACAAATTCTAATTTTTTTTTCCCCGCAAACATAAACTTCGCATCCTTGAACGCTCATTTTTCGCCCAAAAGTAGCGATAGAGGTCTGAACGAGATGCCAAAGTATCAGAACAAACCGCTATTTTATTCAAAAGATATAAGTGATTTTCTGAAAATTTCAATAGGAAAAAAGGCCCATTTTTGCCCGTTTTCGGTTTCTGGCGCCAAAGAGCTCCTTATACTTAAGGGCTCCGTCGGCCATGATTTTCGCATTAAAATTTTCATAAAATCGCTAATAACTTTAGAATAAAATATCTGTTAGTGCTTGAACTTTAGAATCTGGTTCGGACCTCTAGGGCTACCTTTGGGTGGAGAATGAGCGTTCGGCGGTGTGTAGTTTATTTTTAAGGTGAAAAAAAAATACCTGCAAATTTTTTCCGGGGACAACCTGTACCTGTGGGCTCGAAGGCTTATGCATATCTGCAGAATAGCTGCTGCTCATGGACATATTAAAACTGCTCTGGCATGTCTTCAATGCTGCATGCATAAAAATAAAAAAAACCTCCCTTTAAAGAAAAAAAAAGATAAGGTTTATGCACGCAGACGCGTTCAACTACATTTCCTCAGCATTACGTGTGGATATGACCAAGAATCACCAGGACATTCATGCTTCGTCAGTCTTATGCAGAGATACTCTTTGAATTGGTTGCCGTGCTTGAAGAACGACTGCCCTGACGATTCGCCATCGTAGCTCGACGGAAGCTCACATAACGTTGATTGAAGATACGTTTATTCATGCATGACTGGTACGACCGTCACCCTTACCTAAGGTATACTCCATTCACCCTTAAGCTGACACTAGCAGCTTCGCCTTCAGCGCGACCTTTCTGCCCTTGCTAAGGCAGGTGTGAACGTGCAGGCATGCGTAACCAAAGCACCGCGGAAGCCAGCGACCTCGCGTTGAAGGTGGAGCTTCTAGTCTCAGCTCAACGGTGAACGGATTATAGTCAAGCGGTCAAATGCATCTTTGTGTACGGGCTTTTAGTATAAATGCAAATGCACTTATTCGGCACGCTTCGCCCATACATTGCCCAACACGACATATCCCTGCATAGTTTGAGTTAATAAAAGTATTACACCACAAGATTCAAGTCCGCCGCGATCCCCGGGAACATGACATGACGGTATCACAACGTGCCGGCGATGAGCCGCGACAATCGCCCAATGACCGCTGGTGACAGCGACACATTTCCCAGGTCTCAGGTTACCGTGCACCTGAATTCCCCAGCGCCGTAGAACTGCAGTGCAATCAAGAGCTGGGTTTATTGGAGGGACCGGCACACCTCGACCGTTCTCGCCTTCCTCCAGCAACACGGACTTCAGGAGGCTGGTCACCGTCGCTTTCGGAAAAGAGTTGCGCGTAAGAAATTCGCGATCGTTGAAGACCTCCATCGCGTTCAACCGGTTCATGATACGACGCCGTGAGACTGGACGGCTCTCTTCTTCGCTGTGGTGCAGGAATTAGTTGGTCGGTTCCGAGGACAAAATCCACAAACGCGGTGAACAACGTGTCGGCCACCACAACACCCAAAAGCCAACTCGAGTCTCGAGGAAAATCTCCAGGTAGCTTGGAAGCTACCCTGCGATTCTAAGGAAATCTTCGAGTATTTCCTCAGTCAAGTGGAGTTTCGAGTCGTGTTTTAACAATAAAGCGCCAAACAACGCCCTCGAGTGGAGTTTGTGTGGAGTTTCGAGTCGAGTAGCGATTAAGAATTCGACCGTCGGACACCGCGATCCCCCTCGATGGGGTTAGCGAGAGTCTTGCATGGTTCAGCTTCGGTTCTATTGGATTGGATTGGGTTTAATGGCGACCTCTTTGTAACGGAAGGGGCCGCTCGCCAAAAGTTCCGATGAGGTCCTGCCAAGCCACATTGGCAAACCACTTTGGCCACGAGTCACTTTGCCCACCGGCCACATTGACAAGCCGCAAGCCACATTGGCAATCGCCAACAGACGGCGATTGCCAATGTGGCTTGATGAACTTTTGAAAAGGGTCTTTTACTATACAAGATTTTTGTCACAAAGATTTTGCGGGTAAATCGTATCCTCGCTTTCAATAACTTAAAAGGGCCTGGAAACACTATCGCATAACCTTGGCTAAACACCATTTACAATTAATAATTTAAGTTCATATAAAAAGAACACGTTATATTTTTTTGTTTGACCTCCACGTTCCATATTCTGTAGAATGATCTCGAATAACTTCGTACGGCTTTGTTCTCCTCAACTCGGCTCTTTTAGATTTTTTCTCCTTTAATCGGGTGTTTTACTGCCGCGGGTAGAGTCAATGTTATTCTCGGCTCGTGCGATTTTTGTTTATTTGTTTTTATATTATCGCATTTACATAACACGAAGTTAATTTGGATTCTCTACAGAACGAACATAACAAAAAAACTTAACTTTAGCGGTTGGCCATCTAAAAGCAATATTTAACTTATATTAAGCGGACTGAATTACTCTTTTTCACCCACTTTCACTACCGAACTATAAAGGAAGTGCACATGGGCCCTATAATTTATGCGCAAGCGCAACTCGCAGACGATTACGTTTTTCTTTTGTTTTTTTCTCCCTGTAGTTGTTCTGCTACTTGTAACTGCATGAGCCTGAAGGATTAAAATTTGCAGCATTCAGTATAGTCTGGCTTCAAAAATATATTTACGAGTTGAGTGGTGTCCTATAGACTTTCCTGCTTCCATTGTCTGCTAAACACCGAAAAAATAACATAAGTATAGCTACCAACTTTCCTTCAGAGCGTGCTTCTGTGCCAACATTAAAATTAATGATGCAGGATATGAGATCCGTCAAATATAAGTCGTCCTTTTTAATTATGCAAGGCGCAAGCAGCTATTACTCAAACTTTCGCTTTTTCCGGGTGGTATTTTTTTGGGGGCATTTTTGATATAATCATTTTTGTTTGTTTTATACACTTAGTTCAGAAACTTTCATATTGGTATACTTTTCCCTCTCAAGTTGAAGTGCTCTACTATGAACAACTATCATATCTAGTTAAAAAATTATAAATGAATGAAAACATTAAAAAAGATCGAATGCACTCGAACGCTGCCAACAACGTCAGTATTTACAAATACAAAACATAAAGAAACGCGATTCGTTTTTATGGCAGAGTAATTGAAAATTTGTTTTGTTTACACAAGAATAATTATTTTAAAAATTAGGCCTGGGTATTTGTGATAGGAACACTTACAGGGCAGAAGGTTAACCTATCCGCCGTAAATAGAGTCTGGCGTCTCCGCCGTTGGGCTGCTGCCACGAACACAATAATAGTACTACTACTAATAATAGTTTGTTATTCACACAACACTTGCGGTATATCAAATGACGGGTTCGTCAAAGCCTAGAATGTCTTCCCTGACTGAACCCAGCAAGTCAGCTTCGGTAAAAAATAAACTATACAAAGAAACTAACACCCTCACACAAGCATCGGCTTGCCAGCCTTCCCCCCCCTCCTTTTCATGCACATAGTAGACGCAAAAGAAAAAAAAAGGGATTAATCTTCAGACACATGACGACGAAGCCACTTATTGAACTGTCCTTTGCCAGTAATACTATAAATCTCTTCAGGAAACGCATTGAATACTTCCGAAACGTAAAACAATCGTGTGATTTTTCTGTATCTGGTAATCTCTGTATCTCTGGACAACATGCCGACGAGACACTCTGAGGTGACGCGATGGTTTATAAAGCGTCTTAAAGTTCTCACTCCAAAAGTGGCGCAGCACAACTGTTTCGGTATACAAATCACGTAATCTCGGCATCTGCAAATCCTTAAACAAATCTTCGCTGGACGAGAAAACAGAGTTATACGAGACATTCCGCAAAATTCCTTTTAAACTATTATATATCTTAGTGTGCCACGCAGTTGTACAGTGGGCAAGGAGCGTCACACCATATTGTAATACGTTGTACCCAAGTGCGTGGACAATAATTTTTCTTACATTCAATGGAACAAACACTCTCATGCTGCACAACATGCATGCAACTTTCCTAGCACGCTACATATATGAGCCACCTGCTTGTTCCAGGACAAGTCATATTCGAAATTAAGACCCATATATTTTGTTGAGTCAGCCCAGGGAACAGGTGTACAACGACAGGGTTTACAGACAGAACTGTGTAGAAAAAAGAAAATAAAAAAACAGGTTTTAAGGGATTTTGTAAACACATGAGTTTAGTTTTTAAAGGGTTAACTTTAATACGGTTGGCCGCATACCAGTTCGTAACTTTCAGGACAGTAGACTGCAGAGCTTATACAGCCTCATTAAAACTGACATGGCGTGAAACAAGCAAGCTGTCGTCAGCGTACTGATAAACACTGCATGCCGAAACAACAAATTCTAAGTCATTCACATATATAGTAAAAACTATTGAAGATAGCACTGACCCCTATGGGACACCGGTTTGGAGAAATTGCGTTGAGCTCTGGACGTTATCTATGAAAACCACTTGTTCCCTTTCATCTAATAGATTTGCCAAGAGCGACTGAAACGAACCACGGAAATTAAATCTCCAAAGCTTCTTTAACAAAATCTCATGATTGACCGTATCGAAGGCTTTGCTGACATCTAGGAAAACGGCACAAGAAAACATGTTTCCCTCAAAAGCAGAATCACGTCATCAGCTACGTCATCTAAAAGTAGCTGCGCACTGATTTTCAATAATGAACCTGTACTATCTAGATGATAAAAGCGAACACTGGTCGATGAAACTGGTCACGATGTGAAAAATGCTTTTTAAAAATATGTTCCAGCACCGGCAAAATTGGAATCGGTCGGTAATTTTCTAAATTTTGGGAATCCATTCCCTTGAAGATCAAAATAACAGTAGCAGTTTTAATCTCGTTGGGAATAACACCCAACTCAATAAAACCGTTAAGCATACAAGTGATTACATGTTTCAGATATTCAAAATTTCGCTGGAGACATCCAACAGTTATACCGTCTACACCTGGTGACCTAGTAGGCTTATTGCTGAAGAGTGTAGAGCAAAAGTCGTCCAAACTCGTAGGGTAGAAAAAAGCAGATCTAACGTTCATTTCCATTACTTTTTCTGAGTCACAAACACCTTGTGGAACGGGAGCGGGAGCCACACAAATCAACTAAATCGCTCGGCTATATCCGTCAAGTCAAAACACAGAACGTTTACGGTGATAAACGCGAAGAGTGTTCACGAGTGAACATGTCTCTGCTAAGCTAAGTCGCGCCTTCTCAAATTTTCTTTGAAATGCTGCCTTTTTGTTGATCGAAGTATAGCATTAGCTCGATCGATTAATCGCCACTCTAAACTCAGCACGAAGTTTATCATTTTTTGGCGCTCGCCGACTTCGTGCCCATTAGAGTTATTTTGTTTTTATGGTGGCAAATACCTCCCTGTCTAGCCAGGTATGATCCGGTCTCCGTTTTTTTTTATAGTAATTGTTCGTTTGAATTTGCCGATGAACGATTTGATGATTAGCACGAACATCCGTATACAGATTAGACTTTGATAGCAGACTCACAGAACTAAACCCAATCAAACGTCGAAATGAAGTGGACTAGTATGGAGTTATCAATAATCGCTATTTCTTGCAATGACTTGGCCACTATCTTTGTTTCCACATCATTCACAAACCGACATCCTACAAATTAATGATCTGGTAATTTTTTATTGATGGCTGAGGATATTACAACGGTATTTTCAGCTCCAATGCAGATATGATCAATGAATGACGATACTAGCCAACCCGCTCTTATTTTTTCTATTGTAAGTGTAGTAATAGCGTCCTCGATGACTTCAAGTACCAGTATATTAAAATAATCACACACGTCCGACTTACCCTGCTTCGCAACATCGATACTGATGTCACTACACAAGCAAAATAAAACCACGGCTACTCACTCTAGGGAGTATTTCTTCAATCCGTCAAGAAAACTCCTAATACTCTTGAAAGGGGGCCTATAACAAGCTAACAAAAATATCAAGGAGAGAGAAGTTTTAATTTTAAGGGCAATCGCTTCCGCGTGGGAAAATGAGATATCGCTTCTAGAAACTAGCCAAGTGTACTTAACGAAAACTGCGATTCCATTACCCTTAGTGTTTGATCGCGAAAACCAGAATGAATTATAACCTGCTAGCTCAAATTGATTCCACCAGTCCTCAAAGATATTCGTTTCGGAAAGTACAAAAACGTCGGTGTTTGCTGTCACGTCTTTCACCAGGACGTTGAAGAGGTTCCAATGCTTCCTTATGTTCACGTGCAATACCATAAAAAGTTGGATCTTGATATTAATCTTCTGCTTGAAAACATTGAAATTCCTACATTCCTGAAAATTAGTCGACATATAGTATTAATAATAATAATAATAATAATAATAATAATATTCAAAATCAAAATAATGTTGCTTTCACGTTCAAGAACAGACACTAGCCTTTTTTATTGAAACACGAGGAAAACAGAGAAAGAATAAACAAGAGAGGGAAATCAAGGCGTAAAAAGAACAACACAAAATAAGTGAACACAAACATTAATGCATTTAAATACACATCTAATCAGTCTACAGAAGTACATTCACCAATTTACTTCAAGAACAACCGTGGCAAAAAAGAACAGCATTGATTGCGTTACGTTACAATAGCTTTAAAGGGATACTTCAACGAAATTTGAAATATATCCGTCGTGTTCAAAAATAGGTTGAATATGATCCACAATATCCGTAAATGACAATCGCACGTTTGTATTTTGAGCCTGGTGGCTCTAGTTTTCGTTATAAACGGCCCACTCTGGCAAGCGCTCGGAGAAGGCCAAGCTTAGAGCACGTGACATCCGACGCAATCGTGACGTAGGTCGTCTCGGGCAACGATTGGTCTCGGCCCTCGGGACGAGCAAAGCTGCGGCGAGGCTGACGTCGAGAGGATGGCCTAGTCGTTCCAGCCACCGAAGCGGCTGCTTTTGTACGCATTTTGAGTGACGGGTTAATCTTCTATAATCTTGTAGGGGGACAATAGCGACTTCTGGGTCACACAAAAGGGATTCTCGGGAAGAGGGGAGTTACTCCTTCCCCTCTTCTCTCGTCGTGGCCGGAGGCGAGACAATAACCGTCACTACCTCTCAAGGTTCCTAGACGGGCATTATAAACGAGGCGTTAGCGACATCCACCAGGTGCTCTTTGCTCATCGTTTAATTGACCTTTTTCATAGTTTGGCCACGATCGTGGCGCGCCCTCGCGGGAATCGCCCGAAACACTTTTGGTGGCTCCGGGACCGTCTCTCCGTCGTCCGCGCCAGGCCTGGCGTGTCTCCTGGTCCATGTGTTTACGTGTGTTCTCTGGTGGCGTTGTTCCGTCTTTCACCATTCTGAACGTGTATTTCTGTCCTCGTTTCGCTTGCATATTTTCTCCGAAATGGCTAAGGACGACCTGGGGCCCTGATCTGAACACTTGGCGAAAACGTCGGCGAGAAATACGGCGGCTGTGATTGGCAGGCGCCAAAGTCAAGTGCGACATCGGCCAATCGCAGCCGCCGATTTTCTCGCCGAATTTTTCGCCAAGTGTCTAGATTAGGGCCCCTGGAGGATTAACAAAAGCCACTGTTTACGATACCGAGGATCTCGTTCGTTTTTATACCTTCAAGGATGGACAGACCGCAGACGCCGCATCGGTTCCTACCACCGACTCGGAGTCACTTAATCGTCACTTCGGTGTCGCGTCTTGCAAGGAACTAAAGAGGGAGTCGGCTTTCAAGGCAGAGTCGCAGAGTGTTATGTGAGGAAAGTAATGGTGACCAGTTTAGATACCGACCCAACCATCCACCTTGTGCGGAGCTTGTGAGCTCCATTTATGAGGCCCGGCCACTACAAACAGCTGATTTTGCTCTCCTTGATCGCTTAATTAAGTTATTCAAGCTTATTGCGTCCGTCACTTCGCCGTCCTGTGTACCGCGCGAGCGCACGGGGTATCGCCGTATTCGGGAATGTAAACAAACTCGGATGGTGTGAAATCCGGGCGGTCTTGATATCGCAAAGGCTTGCCTGCACCGTCAAAAAGTAAGGAACGGTATGTTAGAAACAATCTTTCTTCGAATTCGGCACGTTTATGAAACTTCGACAAAGTGGGCCCAGCAGAGCAAACAGGGGAGTTTACGGTTGGTTGCCAAGGCATTCCATCGTGGTTCTGTCTCCGTGAGGCTTAAATTCGTTTCGCACGCTTTAAATGCTTTGCCAGTGACGTGTTTTTTCTTCACTCTTAACATGGCAAGACGCGAATGTGTATAGCGCACGCTTGAAGAACGGAAAGGTTTATCTTGTTATTCTTTACTTGAGAACCGGCTATGGCATGATTACGTCACACAACCGCGTGTGCACATTCACTGTTAACGGAAATATAGTCAGAGTGCAGGCGAACTGGTGTAAGTTGAACATGATGGTAAACTTGATATACGAATACATGGAAGGAGAGAACATGGAGGACAGGGCGGAAACAGGACTTCTTTCAAGAAGTGCTTCCTTGATGTTTTATCTCTTCATGTAATCGTATCTATTCATCAACACACTTGTTTTCAGTTATTAAACCTGAGACTGGGGTAGGAAAAGGAAAACGCAAAGGAAGAACAGGCAACGTCTCAAGAGACGTTGCCTGTTCTTTTTCTGTCCCCTTTTACGTTTTCGTTTTCCTAACCAGTTTCAAGTCTACCATTATGTTCACATTTACGTGTTTTAGTTAAAAGCAGAACGTCCCGCCATCACACTAATGACCCAGCCACCTAACACGGGGGATTCGCGTCATAGGCTTTTGAAAGCAGGGCAAAAAGGGCGGGGTGTTTGACATAGGGTGCTTTCGTGCACCACCCGCAAAAGGCTGCTGAAACTCTATAAAATCTTGCATTTTAACCATTTTTGCTGTTATTTGTGCAACCTATACCTGCATGATGGTGAGGCATGACGACTATGAAGCCTAGCCGCGAGAAAAGCGGAGGAGTCGAGCCTAACCAAGCACTGTCCGAGCAACCGAGCGGACGAGAGAGCCACCAAAAATGGCGCCTTTCCCTTTCCTCCCCTCTCCCAGAGTCGGCGCATGCGCCTAGCGATCTCTGAAAAAGGTCAATTCGTTTTAAAATTCCTTTTCGTGTCTTTTCTAACAAGATATTGGTGTGTCCGATGTTATACTGCTCCTTTGAACACATATAGACTATAAAATAGGCGCCGAAATTTCGTTCTAGTATCCCTTTAATGACTCGCGAAGACCTTGAATTATTTCGTATTTCAGTTGCATGCGGCTGACAGGGTTCAACATATTTGCCGCAGGGGGATAAAATGCGCTACTTGAAACAGTGCTGTAGTGTGGCACACAAAACGAAATTGATGATAAAATGTCAGGAGAACTAATCTTGCCGTGTAAACATTTGAAGAGTAATAAAATGTCAGCAGAAAACCTGCGGTGATGCAAAGATTCTATGTTGTAGTGGCTATAGACACTGGAATAACTGTGTGGCTAATTTTGCAAGTAGCTGTAGTTAAGATTGTAGGCGAATTTGTTTTGAACGCGGTCAAGTAAAGCTTCATTTGATCTCGCCAACCCTTTCCAGACTACAGATGCATAATCGAGGCGGGATCGGCAAAAACTTCTAAAGAGTGTGAAAAATACGAAAGGCTGCAAGAATTCACTCGTTATACGGCTGATCACTCCTAGCGTTCTCACAGCAGTAACAAATGTTGTCTCTACATGAGGGCGAAACTTCGGATTTGAGTCGAAGTAAACATCCAGATCTCGAATTGCTTCTGTAAGCGCAATCCTCTCGGATTCATTTTCGTAGCGGAACATAATTTGTCCGATTTTGCGATTGTAGGTGAAAACTTTCGTTTTTGTTTTATGGACCACTAAATTATTGACCGAGCACCAGTCTCCAATTCTGTCTATATCTCCCAGCAGCTCGTAGCAGCCCGCCTCGGACTTGAATTTCTCGAAATATCTTCATGTCATTCGCAAACTGAAGAACGGATGAGTGGTATAGGCATGACTGTACATCATTGAAAAACAATGTGAGCAATAGGGGTCCCAGAACCGAGCCCTATTGTACACCAGAAGTGGTGTGATATAAAGAAGCAGTACACACCCTCAATTCAAACTCTTTTCTGGCGGCCTCTAATTAGGTAACCAGAAAACCAAGCAAGCATTGATCATCTGACTCCCATTTGCTGTAATTTGTTCAAGAGAACATTATGGTCTACTAAATCGAATGCCTTGCTCAGGTCAAAATTAATTACGTCAAGCTGACCACGATTACTTACAAGGGGTACACCGATATTCATAAAACACGTTAAATTGGTTACTGTGGATTGACCCGACATAAAGCCGTGCTGACATGCGACAATGATGTTTCTCAAAAAGTAAGACATAAATAAGTGCACCACAGCTTCAAAAGCCTTCGAAAACACACAAAGTTACGGCACAGGTCGGTAGTTGGAGGCCTTCAATTTTGTTTCACAGAGCTATGAACAGGTACAACCCTAGATGTTTTCCGTAACTCTGGAAACACACCACCTACTGACCTATAAAAGACAGTTGCCAGGGTAGGTGCAAACAGCTCCGCGTAGGCCCTAACAATGGGACCAGGAATATTGTCAGGACCCACCGAAATTGAATTACGGAGCTTCTTTATTGCAACCAGGACATCTGACACCGTAATATAGACCCCAGAAAAGACATAAAAGGAGATATCCGCTTCGTGAGGACAATCCCGCTTACTGTAGCATTTTGAAACAGAACTAATATGAGCTGCAAACGTGTTTGTGATATTCGCTGGAGCTGTAATAAACCGCCCGCTTTGAATTAACCTTACTCTGGATTTCTTTTTTTTTTCCAGACCTGCCGTTTAAACGCAGCGCCAAACTTCATTCGGATTCCGCCAGAGACTGGCCTGCACATTGTCCGTGTGCCTGCGCCAATCCACCTTGAGCAGAGCCTTGATGTGTTTCCTTCATTGACTGATAATAATATTAATAATAATAATCTTTATTTACGCTGGGTGAATTCAAAAGAGCAGAAGGCAGGTTCGTCAAAGCCAACAAGGGCTTGTGGGACTGAACCTAAAGTTGTAGTGTTCACAGGAAAGTTCCAGAAAGTAATAGGAAAGGTCAAAAACACAATACAATAAGATATAGCGCCAGTTCAGGTGTATAGTCCAGAATCACACTTCATCAAAATTCAAATTTAAAGATATTCAAACAAAAAGCATGATTTTGTTTAGCAGGTTAATAGGCTATATTAAAAAATTGAGCACAAACGTGCATTGCACAGAAGCTAAAGTAGCTGCTCCTATAGCATGATGACAGAGTGTGCCGCTCACATACAAATAAATGAGCACAATATTTGATAGACGAGAAGAGAGTTTCTGCACGAAGCAATAAAAAATCACGAAACAATAACCAGGTTGATGATCATATAGCTTCTTCGTTGACAGCAATATAGCGGAGTATATATATACATATTTACACTTTTTCTGGAAATAAGGACCGCGAGACTTAGTGGTAACTCATTGAAAATATGAGGGACATAAAATGGATGCATGTTTTCCCATACCGCGTATAACATGTTGGAACTACGTAGAGGGAGCAATATATTTAAAAAGACCCCTGAAAAAAAATAGCATCTTGGTTGGAACACGCGTGTCGAAAAATAAATATTACGCAAGAACAATTTTTTTTTCAATCAATATTGACGGCAAGAGATTTATTTGAAATTCTGAGCGCAACGTCCATGACGTCACGGAATGGTCATAGGCTGCTTTCCACCTCATCGTGAAGGCGAAGCCGATCCAACCTCTCCTCCACGCGCCCGAAATGCCGAGAGAAAACAAGTGGAAAGGAGGTGACTACCGACTAAATCGCGGTTTGCGCCGTCAATATTGCTCTAAATTTTTTTTTCGCGTACAATTAATATTTGTAATTGACTTACGGGTTCCAGCCAGACTGTTTAAAAAGTTTGTTTGCTTTTCAGGGGTCCAAATTTAAGGACGTCCTTACAGTTGCAATAGAGTTGTAAATAATAATGATAATAATAATAATAATAATAATAAGTTTATTTTCATATTTAATGGTGGAGCAAAGGGTAAAAGACTGAATGGAGGCTTGAGTAGCCCTTAGCATCATATATTGGCTTAGCAGATGTAAAAAAAAGAAAATAGTGGCACGGTAACAATATGAAATACGTGCACTGTTATTTAAAACAAAAAATCTGAAAAACACTGACGAATTAAGTTTATCTAACAGTCAGCACTAGCATACACAAAGTATACACAAAAAGTTGAAATGAGTTGCCGAAGTTGCTTGTACAGAAAAAACGAACGCAGGGCTTTGTAGGAGATTGTGTCTAAGCAAAGTTATTTATTTCTAAGAAAGTTTAACAGTTTAGGCATAGTATGATGCAGCATTTGAGTGCCATATTTAGTATGACAAAAGGTGACCTTAAGGACCTTAACGTGATCAATGATTAAGTTATATTAGCTCGTGACTGTGCGCGCGAGAGAACACCGGGACGAAGTTCGTGCGTCTACGTTTCAGGGGAGCACTCGAATTTACATGGACAAGAGCTTGACAAAACATAAGCACAGACCCCCCCCCCCGCCCAAGTAAAATAAGTTTACAAAATAAACGTTTTCTGCAAACATTGAATCTAGCACCATAACAAGGAGCGCATGACGTTCATCGTGATCACGCTATGCTCGGTGTCGCCGCGCAGACTGTAGGACGTTATATTGAAACGTTTCTATTTCGAACTCGCAATAAATCCTTCAGGAAGTATTCTAGGTAGATTGATGGGAAAATTTCTAGTCATTGTCAGTTTACGAGACGCAAGGCGTACCAAGTCTGGAGCATCTAATAGCCGTTCCGCAACTAATGACACTGCAGCATTCGCCGACGAAAACACCGAAGGACGAATCGCAGTGAATAAAGGCCGAACCGCATGTAAGCGATGTAGCGAGCGACGGAGATTTCTCACTGTCGTCGGTCGCGCCGCTCGGTTCGTGGATTATCAGAAAACGTCGATCATCGCCATGGTCGCTTGCTCCCATCGCTTTCATGCAGTTTGCTTCGTCGCGCGACTGACCGAGCGACAGCGAAGCGGGTCGCCGTAGCTTGTCTCGTCCCTCGCCAAATTGCTTGCATGCGGTTAATACTTTATAGCAGTGGTTCTCAAATGGGGGTCCGCGGACCTTTTGGGATCCGCGAAGGCATTCTAGGGATCAGCGAAGCCCTGCCTCATCAGTAAAGCCCGACAATATAAGTGGTCTATTTTTCAGATTGAGAAGAAACGTTTTAATATTCGGGTGAGTTTTCTCGTGTCTATGTCAATGAGAGAGTCCACTTCACACTACCCTATAGTTATATCCATTTAATAAATCATTATCATAATTAACCTATACCTCTCCCTTCCCCTCACCACGAACGGGGTCCTCCATCATCTTTGCCGATCCACAAGGGGTCCGCGAAACATGAATGGTTGAGAACCCTGCTTTATAGGCTCGGAAGGAAGGCTCATGAATCATGTTTTCTCACGTACCTAACCAACTCGCCCAACAATCAGCACTTGTCATGAAGGACATTTGATAAGGGAGGGGGTGGGGGGGACTAAGAAAATGCTGTATTTCAATATATAGAAAAAGCGACGTACAAGACAAGGAATTACAAAATCAATTGATCATAAGTACTACTCAGAATTTGAAAAAAAAATTAAAACAAGAATAATAGGTATGGTACAACATAATAAATACGAATTGATCCACTTCAAACGCAGCAACAAAAAAAAACGAATGAATAAATTAAGCAAATGCATGTGGAACACCCCGTCCGCAGGACGCGTCCGTTTTTTGCTGCTCGTTTGGATATAGGCGCGTTGTTACACTGTTTCGCTACTTCACGTTTCCTCCACTAGGTGGCGAGCCGCCTCCTGTGTGCCGCGAGTGCGTTTGCTTCTGCAAGTCACTGACAACAGCTTAGGAAGAGGCAAGGCACGTCTTACAGTGTTCCCACTCCTTGCTTCGTGATTGGCTCACCGGCGTTCTTGGGGAAAAACGCCGCAATCTGATTGGCTGCGGTGCGACAGTGAGATGTCCGTGACTGCGCGTACCTGTATGCGCGTCAGTCCTGCCCGTCTCTTGAGACGTCAACGCTTTTGCGCGCAAACGAACAACACTCGGCGCGACAGTTAGCGTGAACACAAACTCGTCCCCTTTTTCTCGAACGTTGCTTAGACACGATACTGCTCGGAAACATCGTATGTTGCCGACTAAGCCGTTGGACGAGCGCAATCCTCCACACTAGCACTTTTGGTGACATCTCGTCAGTTGAGACAAAAAAAAAAGACACGCACACACGAAAAAAAAACACGATTTATTATGTGTTTGCAGCAACCGTGCCCCACTCTGTACGTGTTAGGTGCCTACATAAAAAAAAGAAAAAACACCGTGCTCTTTTTATATATATTTTTATCCGTGTCAATTGTACCTTTAAATGTACATCACGCAATGAAACAGTCAGTTCTATTTGTTATAACTTGTTGGGCTTCTTTGAACTGCTCGCGTCTGATTTATATACGTTTTGAAAATAATAAAAACGATTAAAAAAAAGTGCGGTCCATGACAATTTTTGTTGAAGCGCGAAGTGACATTTGAGACAACGACGCGCCCGAGTCTTCACTGCGGCAGCCTTTTAAAGATGACGTTGAGCTAGGACGTTGTGGACACATGACACGAAATATTTAAAGACGTAAGTACCAATACAGGGAACTGCATGCGAAGACATATTAAAATATTCTATTCCTGACGACGGATTAAACCAATGTTGACGTGTAAAGCCTTTCTCAATCGCAATCAGCACTCACGTAAAGCAGAATAACAAAAAAAAAAGAAAGGAAAAGAAAGCACCGCCTATTTCTAAGAGTAGAGCGAAAGCCGTATGTGGATTCTTCAAATCACTAAAACATGCTAAAATAAAAAATAAAACAAACTTCAGTTATTGAGGCAAATAAACAAAACAAAATAAAAAAAATTACTAAAAAATTTTATGCTTTTTGTAAACCCCGCCCGTTCAACTAGCACATTGCCATTCCGAGCACGAAGTTTGTTCTTTCATGGATGAGCTTTTGTTTTCACAAAATTTAGGCATTGATGAAGATGGCACAAAGAAAAAAAAATGTGAAAAAAGAAAGAGGATATAAAAAACAACAAGAACTAAGACTCAAATAAGTGATGTGCAGCTGTAGAAACCACTTAGTGCAATTCATTGTTTTTGTGGTCTCTAGCTGGAAAGCGCGTCGCGATAAGCTTCTGTTTGCGCCTGGATTAAGTTCAACTTTCTTATATTTTTCCGTTGCTTTGGAAGCGGTTTTCCTCGCGTGCAAAACTTCTAGGGTTAAAGTGGCCGGAATTTTTTTTCATTGTTCTTTTATATTATTAATTTCTTCTTAAAAAAACAGTTCGGCGCCACTAACAAGGACAAAAAACCAACCCACTTCCACTGCCTTTGAAAGCAATGTTTATTTTTTAATTTTATGCACACCACACCTGACCACTATATTTATAGATATTAGGCGGTTTCATTTGGATTCAGGCAACAAGGTGCAGTCATATTTTTTTATTTTGCATCAAATTTTAATATTTTGTGGCGCATGTTCCAAGAAGAACCGTCATTTTTAGTTTAATGTCCTGACATGTTTAGTTTCTAAGAAAGAAAATCTCAAAGAAGCAGGAAAGAACGACGAGGTTTCGACGATAGTCGTGTGTTTCGTTTTTTAATCACTCTCAATCTCAAAGTATTCAAAAGAGAGCTTCTATATTTTTTAATGTGATATATATGGAAGTAGGTAAAACTACATTATAACTACTATTTATTATTCGCCGCTCCAATCTTTGTGAAAATCCCCAAACATGCCTGCGCGAACAACTGTGACCTAAACTGCGGATTTTCGTTTTTTGTAGACTATGTTTAGTATTGCTTTTAATCTAATACCACGTGTAGCACCTTTCATTGCCTTCCACATTATGCAAAGATTGTGTGTTAATCACGTACGAGTACTGAGAAATAAATTATGAAACAAGGAAGGTTTTCACTTTTTGTTCAATCTCAGCACGCTGTAAACAAAAAAACATTTTTTTGCGTCGCGTTTTTTTGTACTTTTTTTAGCCAGCATACATCCTGTTACAGGTATATGCACTCGTTTTGAGCTTTAAGCTTCTAAATATGCTAAAAACAGCAAAGGGTTGAGAGTTGAGTGAGCATACATTCTGTTAGAGGTATATGCACTAGTTTTGAGTTTTAAGCCTCTAAATATGCTAAAAAAAAGCAAAGGGCAAAGGGTCAGAGGGTTGAGTTAGCGCATAGAACCACTCGAGCAAAGTCGCAGCCAATAACACCCAAACTCGCACACACGACACCAAAAAGTTAACCCAAGCTCAAATGATAAAAGAAAAAAAAACATAACAGAGGCATCCGTATCATATATATATATACACAATTAAAAAAACAATGAGGATTCCAAAATAAAACAAAAACAACTCGGAACAAAGAGTTGCGCATAGCAGAGTCGCGTTCGCTACAAACCCCGATATATTGGAGTCCCATGGGCCTTCTTTTCCTAAGGCCGTATAGAAGAGCGAGCCAATACGGGACGGTGGAAATTTATGCGGCCAAACTTGGTCCGCGAGCTAGCCGGCCATGAAAGCGCGAGGGACCGTGGCCACAGATAACGTAGAGAATAGAGGCTCCGCGCTGTCTCCTTCTTCTGCGTGGGTGCTCGCCGCCAGTGTTGATTTTGGCGCCTAGCGCAAGTTGTGGAGCGTGGTATTATGGAGCAGCAGTCGCTCGAAGGGTAAACAATTGATGCGCTTACGCTTCGGAGTTGATTTCCATGCCTGAATTGCGATGATCTTTTACAGCGAAGCTGTATGTGACTCGTTGGTCGGATTTTTTCGAGTGGGCGTCCTCACGGAAAACAAAACCTTCAGCGATTGAAGCGAAAAGTGCATATCACGCATAGAACAAACAGCACAGCATTCGTTTCAATAAAGAACAAGCACAAAACGAGCATCCGAACCACATAATTGATGACAAGGCGCTCCTGATAACAATGCGAAGTACGTAGCGCTCACCGCATACGTTTCTCGGTAAAGATTACTGTTGCGCAAGCTACCGCGGCGACGGCAGCTTGTGACGTTGGGAGTGACGTCACAAGCCTTTCATACAGGGTATTTCACGTTAGCGTGACAAAACCAAAAATTTCTAAATTTAGTCTATTCGAGGTAAAAGGATAATTTTCTCGGGACCGCATTACTCGCGGTGGCGGACGTCAGAAAATGCGCGATACTTACTAATTAGGTCTCTAATTAACTAAAGATTACTGATAAACTTTTTAATTAGTGAGAATAGATATATGGTTCTAATTAGAAGCTTGCTGAGACGTCATCGAAAACCACTAAATCAGTAATTTTCAGAAAGACTTTGAGCGCGTGAGAAGCGTAGTAGTGCGCTAAAGTTACCACTCGTGGAGCTGGTACACCCGTGAGCGATATGATGGTGAACAGCCCTCTTCTTGTTTTTGGCGCTCCTGCAAGTTTTGGAACAAGCTCTGTTCCAGAAGAGGGCTAGAACGCAAAGTTTAGACGCTTGGCCACGTACCATTTGAGACGTTGAGAGTTAATATAGCTTTAGGGAGCAGTAAAACAGGCAAGAAACCAGGTAAGGTGTTCACATTCATATTGCCGGCGGGTGTACTAGGCTGGGACTCACATAAGAGACAGAAAAATCTCAGGGGCGCCTTAGCGCAACCGTCAGCCTTGTACCTGCTCCACGAGCGGTAACTTTAGTGGACTGCTACGCTTCTCATGCGCTCAAAGTCTTTCTGAAAATTACTGATTTAGAGATTTTTGATGACTTTCAGCAAGTTTCTAATTGGAGCCATATGACTATTTTCACTAATTAAAAAGTTGATTAGACATTTCTAGTTATTAGCGAACTAATTACTAAGTATCGCGCATTTCCTGACGTCCGCCACGACGAGTAATGCGGTTCTGAGAAAATTATCCCTTGAACTCGAATACACTAATTTTAGGAATTTTGTAACTCTTACGTGAAGCACCTGTATATGAAAAGTTTATGTACAGTGCATTTACTTTTCTTTCGTCATTGATTTGGTATAGTGCAGTGGGCAATCGTTGCAGGTGATACCACAGCTTCGCTGGCCAACCACCTTCACAGCGGGGATTGGAGCTCCGACTTTTTCTCTCTCTCTCTCTCTCTTTATATTCTCGGGCAAAACTTTTCTTCGTACAACAAAAAGTCAAAAAGATTCGAAGCCATTTCATATTAGCTGTTCAAATATCAGAGGAGCTTTCGACATAAATGAATCTAAAAAAAAAACTACTAGAAATAATTATTGGTGAGGCCGTTTACTGAAAGCGACAGCTGACCTCCTGTATTTAATTTGACCAGGCTCGACAAGCTTGCAGTGGGACTCTATATGTATTCATAAAACAATAAAATGTAAAAAAAAGGAAAACCTTCATCTATTAACATAGACTATATTGATAGGTGCTTTCTTTACACAGTTCAAAGACGGGTCCGCGGTTACGCATGCCATACCAACAAAGTGTTCAAGCTGCTTAGACGTTTTATCTTACACAACGTGACATGATCACTTACCTTCGTGGCGCGTTCAAAGTTTTGAGCATACCTTCACACACGCTGCCGCAAAACACCTCCTATAGTAGCACTCACCTCAATAACGCTAGTAAAAAAAGAAAAGTCCGTCTTTTTGGGGAACGTTACTAAATTCCCCTTTCATGCGTTGAATTAGGTATACGGAGGTGCATCTTAGATTAACTTCATGTTATTTTAAAGCATGCAATACTTTTAACGCTACCCCCAATACCAAAATTTTGTCCGTCCGTCTGTCCGTCCATGCATTTCCCGCTAAATTTAGCGGGAAATTGATCTCACATGAACTTACACGAATTCAGCTTAACGTCACGTGACCCCATGTCACCTGACCTTTACTTTTTAATATATGCAGGGTGTTTCACGAAAGGTGGACAAATTCGATATTGCGAAAACTACGCATCGCACCAAAAAAAGGCTTGTGTCGTTTTGATCCTATGTCAGGGCCTATTTAGGAAAATTATTACAGTTCGGGATAATTAGTTTGTTAATTATTTTCTCGTAATTAAATTTTTTAAATATTGAGTTTAAGGGCATGGTTTCAATTAGAATATTGCTCAGCATCATCGAAAAACACTAAATAAGAAAATTGCAGAACGATAGAAGGCACGCGCTGTACTTTACGGCTTTCTAAAAACCGCACAACTTCGACGGGTTTTTAAGTTTCCGTTTGCAATACGAACGCTTCTCGGCACCGACGGCACCGCACTCCATGGAAAAAGAGTGCAACCAACCTCTGCTGCGCTATCCTCGCGCAACGCAGCAGGGGCCGGTTGCACTATTTCTCCACGGGGTGCGGTGCCGCTGAGCCGAGATGCGCTCCGACTGCAAACCAAAACTTGAAAACCCGTCGAAGTTGTGCGGTTTTTAGAAAGCCGTAAAATACAGCGCGTGCCCTCTATAGTTCTGCAATTTGTTGATTTAGTATTTTTCGATGATGTTTAGCAATATTCTAATTGAAACCACGCCCTTAAACGCAATATTAAAAAGTTAATTACGCAAAAATAATTACCCATTTGATTATCCCGGACTTTAATAATTTTCCTAAATAGGCTTCTGGCCTCGAACCAAAACGACACAAGCCTTTTTTTTTGGCGCGATGCGTAGTTTTTGCAATGCCAAATTTGTCCACCTTTCGTGAAACACACGTCATCCATACTATAGAAGACGGTATATATAGTCTTCAAAACAAAATAAAATGATAACTTTTTAAATACTGTATTTCATTCATTATAGAACTTTGAAGGTAATGGTCGCTGCTAATTTTTTCAAGATGTACACGTTTCAAACGCCACACGCGTCATTTCTTCCTTCGACAACCAAATCCTGCAAGGTCTACTTCGCGCGGTTCATAAGTAATGCGCAAAACTTTATTTTTACCACAATAATGCGCAGAACTTGCGCCCATTGTTCGCCCCACGTGGACCTCCAACTGATGACGTAGAAACATCAGCTCTACGGCCTTTCTGTTAACTACAGGGTGCCTCAAATAGCGGCCAGGCTCTTTAAATTGACCGCAAAAATTGGTTTATTAACCTTCTGCGCTACGATTTTGTGCAGCGTTGCCCACAGGTAGTGCATTTTTCTATAATATTTGCAAAAAGCAAACTTACCTAAGGAGAAAGTAAAAAAAAAAAAGGCTTAACTCTTATGGAAGCGCAGCGAAGCCATCGATCTGCAAACGATAGGGCGCCCTATTGTTTGAAGACCGGTGGCTTCGTTGCGTTTTCATAGGAGTTAAGCCGTTTTCTTTCTTTTTTTTTCATTTTCCTGTTTAAAACAAAACTGTTTTAAAAAACCTAGTTTTTTTCTTTTAGTAGGGCACGTTGTTAGGCTAGTTGGTTCATCTTAGTTAAATATATAACATAGCGCAAAAAGGACAAGGACAAGAAGTATACAGGACAAGCGCTAACTTTCAACTAGTTTTACTCAGGAAAAGCAAGCATATATACACACGACAGGCGAAGCAGCACCACATAAAAGTTGATTATTTTGTACCCGATCATTCAAAAACTAGAATTCATTACTATGAAGTACAATAGAAGTGTCGCTGACACATGCCGTCCCACTTTTTTTGATAAAGAATGCTTCCAATAGCTTTCGAGCGACCGTCTCTCGTCTTCTCCCCAGAATCCTTATCTGCTGAAGTCGCGGAACACAGCCACACGTGTTGCAATGTATAGGCAAATGCGAGCCATATTTATTTTTTACTGATAATGCGTGCTCGCGTGCTCGGTCATTGATGCACCGCCCCGTCTGGCCAATGTATACCTTATTACAACTCAGTGGGATTTTGTAGACCACACCCACTGTGCAGTTCACGTAAAGGGTGGCGTGTTTCTTATCACATGGCTTTTTTGCCTTCTCATCAGAAATGCGGGAGCACATCCCAGCCAATCTTTTGGGGCAGAGAACACAACGGGAACATCGTACTTGTTTGCAACTTTCTTCAGATAGTGGGCAACCTTGTGGATGTACGGAATAACTTCTGGTCTTTTTGTTCTCTGCCTCGTTGGGACCTTTCTTTTCAACCCCTTCATTTTTTGTAGGGCGGTCTCCGCCACAGAAACTAAGACCAAGAACGGGAAGCCAGCCAATTCCATTCTAGAAGTGTGGTATTTAAAACTAGCATCCGCCTGGTGATCACAAGACTTTAGCAGTGCAGACTCCAGGCACGAAGTTGCAATAGCTCTCTTAACCGTCATCGAATGAGCTGAATCAAAAGGAAGTAACTATTTCCGTGCGCGAGGTCAATACATCCAACACAAACGTCGCTCGTTGATGGTGATGTTAATATATAAAAACTGCAAATGAATGTTGTCAGGGAGCTTATGAGTAAAAAGTAAACTTTTCCCATGTTCAAAAGCTGACATAATGCTTTGTACTGTATCAAAGTGCGTCACAAAGGTGTTAGTTTTTAAAAGTACAAGAAAATCGTCCACGTATCTAAAAACCTTAAGAACATTGTCGGCGTCTAAGAACGATTCAATTGACGATCAACAGCGGACAAAAAAATGTTACAAAGCACAGGAGCGACTAATGACCCAATACAAATGTCCTTGCGCTGGATAAACAGCTTGTCATTGAACGACACAAACCTGCTACCTAGATAAAATACCAGTAATACCATCAAGCTGTCCAGAGTAATACCAGAAGCATTCTGGAAAGCCACCACGCCACTTTCTTCGATACACGCAATAACAGAACGGTACATTTCTTCATACGGCACTGAATAAAACAAATCCTCCACAGAACTCTTTAAGAATTAACAGCTCTGTTGCCTACGCTTTCTCTATTGATGTAGAGGATTTTGCCATCGTTTTCACTTTTAGCAAACAAGCCCAACGGTTGCGCAGAAGATGGGACACACGAGGGAAGAAGCCCCCCCCCCCCCCCCCGGTTGGTTTGGCCACGCTGTATACAACATGTTTTTTTTTGTTTTTTTGCCCGATACCGCAAAAGTTATCCTGGTACTATTCCACACTCCGCCTGGTGATAGTTACAAAAAGACAGAGGGGAGGAAATTGGGCAGGGAGAAAAAAAATCATATTTAGGTTTCTAGGTTATAGATGGCGCAAGCTACCGCCCGATTATAAAGAGTACCGCCGTTAGCATCCATCGATCCAACCAAGAAATCCAGTGTGTCTACTTTCCCGCAAAACACTGGGTGACCCTATCACTGCAATCTAAAGAGAGAATACTTGGAATACCGGGAATGAGAAAATAGCCTGCGCTCGCAGCCTGGGGCATCGAGCATGGCGTTTCACCATGCGCAGTGTCAAAGCGCGGACTGCGTTTTCGGGTCTCAACATATTTTCAGCCACGTCATTGGCCGAGCTTCCTCCATAGATTGCAGCGACTGGCTCTCCAAAGTGCTCTGTGGGAAAGTAGACGCCGAATGTATCTATGGACAGGTGGATGTTAATGGCTGTTCCCTTTATAACGTGCGGTAGCTTGCGCCACCTATACTCCGTTTAACCAATTGTGTGCAGTGCAGGCGAAGGCAACGCCAAGCGAAGAGAGAAAGGGCGAGCACTAGGAAGGCGGGACGGGAAAGGAGGGAAATGAAGGGCGAGGGGAGAAAGAGAGGCCACTATACTCCGTGTCACTAGTTGCGTGCTGTACAGGCAAAGGCAACGCCAGGCGACGAGAGAAAGGGCAAACATTAGGAAGGCTGGAGAGGAGGAGAGAAACTTCCTCCACTCTCTAACGTTCCTAGTGCTCTTCCTTTATCCCCTCGCCTTCCATTGTCCTTCTCTCCCGTCCCACCTTCCGAGTGCTCACCTTTCCTCTCTTCGCCTCGCGTTGCCTTGGCGTGCACTGCACACAACTAGAGAGGAGATGAGGGTTCTTTCATCCTCCCCAGCTTAGTGGCTGCCCTTTCTCCCCTTGCCTGGTGTTTTCTTGGCATGTACTGCACGCAGCTAGTGACACGAAGTATAGTCAGAAACCAGAAATATGATTACTCCCTTTGCTTGTATAAGTCATTTTACTTCCCCTCTGCATTTTTGAACTATCACAAGACAGTGTGAGACATCGCCAGAACGATCTTTGGGGAATCGGCCAGACAAAAAACTTGAAACATGACCCCCCCCCTCCTCCCCTCGTCGAAAGAGTCTCCAATTTTCCTCTTGTCATACCTATTCGGCGTTACCCCAACAACGGGCCCACTGGGAAACAAGGTTGAGACTTTGGACCGGAACTCCGCGGGAGGGAGTCCCGAATTTCCTTTGTGCCGACTGTCCCCAGCTGTGCTAGTTAGTTTTACTTCTTTATTTATTTATTTATTTATTTATTTATTTATTTCAATACCCTCAGGGCCCAGGGGCATTACAGAGGGGGTGGACATAAAATATTGGCTCTGCATAAAATTCAAACCAAGGCAACTTGGTTATAAATGTTAGTTCGGCATAATCCTAGCAAAAGTGAGTAGTTAGAACTTTTCTAAATAAGTCTATTGATGGAATAGTTACTAATGATGCGGGAAGGTGGTTCCATTCAGATGACGTTCTAGGGATAAAAGAGTTGATGTAAGCTGAAGTTTCGCAATGAGGTATGCCAACTTTAATTTTGTGATCAATGCGGGGAGAAATGAAGGAGGGGCTAATGAATAGTTTGTTCTTCAGTGAAGCGTTGGAATGATAGATTTTATGGAAGAGGCATAGACGAGATATTTTCCGACGTGAGGAAAGAAGAGGCAGGGCTAGGGTGGTTTTCATAGATGAGACAATCGCGTTGCGATGATAGTTGCAGACTATGAATCATGCGGCGCGATTTTGAAGGGCTTCGATGTTTGTTATACGCGTTGAGTGACCTAGATCCCAGATTGCTGCGGCATATTCCAATTTTGAACGTATTAAAGTCTTATACAAGAGAAGTTTTAGGGACATAGGGGTTAAGGAAAAGTTTCTTTTTAAATATCCGAGCATTGAATTAGCGTTAGCGATTATATGATCAGAATGAGTTTTCCATGATAGGTTAGAAGTGACGTGAACACCGAGATACTTGAAAGAGGTTACAGATGCCAGCTGAATATTACATATTGAGTATGGTGATGGTGATGTGTTACGACGAGACACCCTCATAGTTTTACATTTGTTAGTATTCAGAGTCATTTGCCATAAGTTGCACCATTCCGATACCGCGCATAAATCAGCTTGAAGAAGTGCCGCGTCGGATTCCTTAGTAATTTCACGATATATTACACAATCATCTGCGAATAAGCTAATAGGGGATGATACACACATTGATAAGTCATTAATATAAATAAGAAACAGAAGGGGTCCCAAAACGGACCCCTGGGGAACACCGGAGGTGACGGCACTGAGGCAAGAATTTGCCTCATTGGTAGTAACAAACTGTGATCGATTAGTTAGGAAACCTTTAATCCAGGACAAGACTTTAGGATCAATATTCAGTTTGTCAAGCTTAAGAAACAGTAGTTGGTGAGATACTTTATCAAAGGCTTTGCAAAAGTCGAGAAAGACGCAGTCAACCTGAGATCCACGGTCAAGGATGGAAAAGAGATCATTAGTGAAAGTTAGAAGTTGTGTTTCACATGGCAGGGATTTCCGGAAACCATGTTGCGAGGGTGAAAAAAAAAAGAATTTGAATCCAAGAAACTAACAAGATTAGAGTAAATGATGTGCTCTAAAATTTTACAGGGCGTGCTGGTTAAGGAAATGAGTCGATAATTAATTTTCGTTTAATTTCCCCTGATAATCTCCACCACTATTCTAACCTTTTCTTTATGTCTGCGATCCTGTTCTTCTTCAATACATTCTTCCATCTTCGCCAGCAAAGCCCAGCGCCCCCGCAATACCCGTTACACCTTCAGCGATGGGAGGGCGAAGTCCCATGCACTTCATGATCAAATGTTCTAGAGTCTCACTCTCACTATCGCGTACGGCAGATAACGGGTCGACCTCTTAAAGTTTATCCCCCTTCGTCTTTTCACTAAACACTCCCGCTCTCACATAAATACTTACGGCGTGGGTTTCTTGATGCCTCTGCGAAACTACGACCCAGTTGACTCAAATCAATAGGGTTTGGTGTAACGTTCAGTGTACGCGAATTAGTTCATACCTCCGCGAAAAGAAAACTGCAGAATGTCGGTGTTTTCATTTTCGCAAAAAGAATTCCCACCTTTCTTCGGTTGGCCTCCTGTCGCCTGAGGCTGCCCTGCCTTGTGAGCGAGATGCCCCGGAGCAGGCAGCGCGCGATGCGTCCGCAGGTCCAGCCGATGAAGGCCAAGGGCAGTAGGTACATCAGCAGGAACAGGCAGGCGTAGTAGCCCCTGAACAAACGAACAAGGAACAAGGAAGAGAATGGGAAAGTGAAACATCTCACGTTTATCCACTTATCTAGTGTACACTTACGTCACGCTCACACACTTGCATTTGTTTAGGAGCGAGTTCTCGTGGCCTCTTACTACGATAGAACACACTGGCACGATGGAGCCATCTATGAGATGGCCCTGGAACTGCATTTTACTAGAGCGAAGGTTTTCCGGTATTTACAATGTATGCTGTACCTACTATCTGTAAGAAATTGTTGTTTATAACATCGTCAACATTTTTTTCGAGCCAAAAAGAAGTCTAGTGCGCGAAAAAACTAGGACTCATATGGAAACTACATGTGTTCCACGACTACCCGAAAGATGGCGCCAGTGTGCTTTTACGTCGTAAGAAATTTTATAAGGTTTTAAGACAGAGAGTCGTAAGTAGTCGCAAGTGTGCGAACCTACCTTTGGCCTTTTCCGACACGCTACTTAAGGAAGGACATACAGGGTTAAAATACAGAACTAAACTTTGCGATCAATTTAGTTGACTGAAATTCCCGACGAACACTGCTGCGACTTCTAGAGAAAAACGAACAAACAATTGTGAATATGAAATGTGCGCGTTTTAATATATCCGAACTAGAAATGATAACAGATGGCAATTAAATGCATGTCGAGTTCACCGATGATATGTTATACCAGGAGGAAATGTGCGTTTAAAGGGATACGGAAACGAAATGACGTGAGCTCGAGCTCTCTACCACTCGCTTTAAAGTCGGCCAGCAAGAAGTGCAATGCGTATCGCGCTCGTGACGTCAACAGTTCCTGCATGGCCAAGGGTATTGTAGTTGCGAGCCTTGCCGCTTAGTGACGTCAACGCGTAACGATCTCGCCTAGTAGTAATATCCGAGGACTGTACGCCCCATAGCCTGTACATAGCTCGCCCGTAACATCATTTGCCGCCAAGCCGGTATTTTATGCGCCTCGAGAGTTCGCTTCACCGTGTTAGTAGCACACCGAAGAAGTGGTGGCTCGAGGGAACCAGTAAGTAGAAATAACCGTCAGTACCCAGTAATGGCGTACGGTTGGCCTGGCAGAGGTCACTGCATCCTCAGACCAAGCTCCTACCTAACGTCTGCAAAGAACGGCGATCTCGCTGGTGTGAAATGCACCTTCCAGAAGCACTGTGGAGCTTGGAAGCGTTGTTCTGCACAACGATCGAGCACTCGCGCTAGAAATGCATGTCTCCAAGTCAGGAGCGTGGGCTAGCTCGCGCTTGTAGCTTTAGTTGTAGTCTCAGCTTGTGAGCGTTCTCCGCCAAGTCACATTCAGGACTATACTCTGTTTCATACTTAGCGTGCAACGGCTGTCAAAGCTACTGGCGCGAGCGCGTGGCTTCATCTACGTTTTTGTTTGCGCGAGGACGCGTGCAAATGATCAACGAGATCAAGCCCCATGCTCGCGCCAGTAGCTTTAACAGCGTTGCACACTAAGTATGAAACAGAGTATAGGTAACTTTACGAGAGAGCCATACTGCCGCGAACTGGCGCTGCTTCGTAGGAACGCACGACGTGACGGCATTTCAGCGGAGCTTCCAAGACCGCCACCAGACGCAATTCTGAAATATGTTGATGCGTTTTAAAATTAGTTTTCTTAACTTCTTTGCCTGCCACCCAGAAACACTAGTCTAGGCTAGTGGTTCTCGGCGGCCGGCAACAACATGGACCACATCTAAACAACCTGCCGCCCAGAAACACTAGTCTAGGCTAGTGGTTCTGGGCGGCCGGCACAACATGGACCACGTCTAAACAAAGAAATAAAAGTGCAAATATTTCGTTTCCGTACCCCTTTAAGTTTTGGAAAAAACTAATATGGGGAACCGGAACAGTACGATCATTTGTCATTAGTTTTTTTTTTTTTACGTGCTAAGGAAAGAAAATTCGGTTAAAGTAATTAATGCCAGAAATAATTCATGTGTGCACTGCACGATTAATGGCATCGCAATACGCGGTTACCTTTTCCTATCGCTGAGGCAAGCGATTAGCGAGGTACCGATTCGGTACGGCAGTTTGTAGATGAAGCTAGCAATTAAGACAGGAAACGAGTAACGGCGACAGAAACAGGGCTGCTGTTCAAACGCGCAAATACCGTTTTTAGTTCCTGCCGTTTCCGGACGCTTTTTATGATTTTTGTTTATTCTCGGACACCTCGTGCTCCCCAGACGTCTGGTGTTTCAGCTAACTCGACTATAAATACAAAGCTAAATGGTCTAGAATATATGGAAGACTGCGATATTACGGCTATAGTTATACTCGTGTATGTAGAGTTTCACGAGTCGTAATCTGCTGTCAATCGAATGCGTCTAGAACAATGCGATCGTGCCTAAGAAAATAACCAGTGAAAACTTCGTAAAAAAACTAACGTATATTTGTAGCTACACTAAAGGACGGTTCACAGAGCACCGTTTTCTTACGTTTTCTTACATCACGTAAAAGTTACCGAAACATTCGTGTCTCGAATGCCGCGTGCCAGGCTATCTCCTTGAACTGGCAGCCACGCGTTATATGAAGCACCGATGTCCCAATGACTTGTCCGTAAAGTTTGGAACCAGCCTTAGCAACGACGTTCATTAATTAAAAATTTGCCTTTTTATGTCCGCGCGCGCGCGCGTGTGTGTGTGTGTGTGTGTGTGTGCGTGTGTGTGTGTGTGTGTGTGTGTGTGTGTCTGTGTGTGTGTGTGTGTGCGTGTGTGTGTGTGTGTGTGTGTGTGTGTGCGTGTGCATGTGTGTATGTATGTATGTATGTATGTATGTATGTATGTATGTATGTATGTATGTATGTATGTATGTATGTATGTATGTATGTATGTATGTATGTATGTATGTATGTATGTATGTATGTATGTATGTATGTATGTGCGGTTTGCCATACGGAAGGAGGGGTATTGAATGATCTTCATAGGGTTTGAAAACTTTTAGAACTGTTCATGTTTGTGTAGTTTTTTCCTGCAGTCTCGGGGGTTATAGTCATGTTCAATCTAAACCAGCTCGTTTGCGCCCTTACATTCACTTTATTAATAGAACACAGGTATTTCTTTTTTACTTCTTTCAGAGGCAGGCGCCAAAGTGAATAGAAGCATGTGTATCTACGCCAGCGAAGAAAGGGATATAAAAAAATTAATTTCACTCTAAAACTCTTTCGACGAGCTCATGAGCCTCACCACTTCTTTCTCCAACAAAGTCCTCCCAAAAATATCCCTTTCATCATCGGAATTTCGTGAATGCGCTAAGCGTTACAATATATTAGATCAGCGTTCACCTTTGAGAAGGAAATGAGCTCTCGCTCTCCAAAGTGGCGAAAGCGCTTGTGAGCTCGATGCGTGAGTCTTACCAAGCGCCCGCTGCGCAAAGGCGGCACTCGGGGTGTGTTGTTACCAAACAGTGTCGATGCAAATAGCCTCAACCTTTTTGCTCCCGGACGCGCTTAAAACCGGCCAAGAAACAAAAATAAAAGCGAGCTCTGCTACACAATTCGTCCTCGCTTAAGTTCCCTGCAAGCACTTAGCCTGAAGCGAGCCCTAGCTTATCTCCATCCCAAAACATGCACACGCGCGCACACACAATGTACTTTGGCATCGATATTTTGTACTTTGGTGAGCCTTGTGAAGCTCGGAAAGAAACCGCTGTCTATTTATGTCTTTTTTTTTCTTCCATCGTCTTTCGTTACTAACAAAATTGAAACCTTTTTCCAACATTGAGTGATTTCGGCACTCTATGAAATCTGGAACGCTTGGAAGAACTAATCGTTGCGATCTAAGAAAGAAGCTCGGCGAAAGACGAGCTTATATTAATTTTAGACCTAAACAAAAAAGTGCACGATGGCTCTGACCACGGTGTCATGAGCATGGTGGCACGATCATAAAACGCCACGTTCAGTGCCATAGCGCACCGAATCGGTTTGTTACATCAAGACATATGTTCAATCCCCACCGCCGCCCGTTTGGATCTGGATGAGCATCGTACTAGCGTGCGGTCGTGTATCACTACTGCGTGATGCACGTTAAAGACCAAAAGCTGGAGGTTGTACTGCACTCACTGAATTTCTCATCTACAGCTGAGAGACAAGTCGTCCTTTGAGGCAGACTATGTTCCGGCTGCATAAACATACCCACACCTCAATGTTGTTTTTCAATGTTTTCCCCAAGACCACAGCGATTGGCCCTGCCAAGTGCTTTGGGGAAGTAAACGCTCCAGATTCCTGAGGGTGCGCCGTCTATTTGCTATTGCTTTACACGCAACTTGTTTTGTTTTTAGACATTTTCCCTTAGTGAGTATGACTTCCCCTTTACAGGATTCGTATTGAGGTGCTGTTTTGTGCAGTCGAAGTCTTTTCTTGGTTAGGATGAGCTCCGAAGACTGGATTGCGTACTCGTTTTGTTGAATGTTTATCTGTACTCTCTAGCTTTGCTGACCTTCTTTATTCTTCTGCCCACACCATGCTTTGGTCTTCAAACATTTGGCTGCAGTATGTTGAAAATAAATGAACTAATTAAATTAGCTGTATTCGGGAGATTTGGCTATTTGATATCACGAAGTTTTCATATCGCAGAGAAGCGCAGAAGCTATATTAAAATTTGTCAGCGGGATTGCGTTTACACCGAAACCTCGCAAGAAGCTCCTCAAGCATTTCAATGGCAGTACCATTTCCATATCGATTCCATATTTACTCTAAAATGAGTCAAAATATTTATTATTGTTCGAGACGAAAAAGAAAAAGCCTCGAGTAATTTTTACTTCAGCGACCACAAACAACCAACCATTGCTGATGAAAATAAAAATAAAAAAGCCAGGCGAACGACGAGACGTATACATTAACTCAACTCTCTGACGTCATGACCCTACGGTGGCGTTGCTGTCGGGACAGCGCATGCACAGACTCTACATCTCACGCAAGACTGGTTTTTGAGCACGCGCACTGCCCACAGCTGGTGTGTGCAAACGCGCGCTTGCTCGTAAACGGTGTATTTTTGTATAGGTGATAGCGAGCTTTAGGGAACCGTTTTTACATATCCGGTACGGTTTACGATGGGCCCTCCGGTACGAACTCTGCATGTGCTACCGCAGAAGACTCGCACATGCGAGTCTTCATCGAACCGCATCAGTCGTGTAAAAACGGTTCCCTAAAGCTCTCTAATAGGGAGTTTTAGTAGACCGTTTCCGCAGCCCGCTAAGCACCCGGATAGCGCTCCGTAATCTGTCACAAGACCTTGAACTATGCTGACAAGGCTGGCGGCGCGCATGCGCAGCTGCGGCGTTTCCTTTACGGATACCGTAGCGGAGGAGAAAAACGATCTGCTACAACTCTCTAATGTAAAGTCCCACAAACGGAGCCTACGGTGAAAATCTCAATGCGTGAACAGTATGACCAGTCTTGTAGTGTCGATTTTTTTATTATTCCACATTTTATCTTGTTTTCTTTTTCATACACGTTACAAACGCCACATCAGTTGCAGACGTATTCCATTCACCATATTCATACTGCAACGCTCCCAGCTCCTACTCTACAAGGATGTCACAAGTCAACACAATTCCAAGAACAATCTCCTAGGAGTGTGTTGTTAAGCAATTTCTTCTTAAGAATCTTAAGCTTAAGCATAAGCTTTTAACTTGTCATAGTCACTGATTGCTGAAAAAACACAGGGCGTGGCGTGTCCCACGTTCGGCCCGTTATCGGGTGCAACTCTATTCCACACGAGTGTCGCGTCACCGCTCGGCGTGAACTCGTATTCAATCACGCGCTTCGTGCAGGAAGCGATGCCTAAAATATACCGGCCGCCAGTGTTGCTTGATGGATCTTTGAAAGTTGTCCATTAAGGCGATCGCACTTCTAAACCCATGTGGAACGATCCAGGCCTTGCGCGAGCTACCATAGTTGTTTAATTGGCTGCAGAACGCGTTCTCAGCATGCGAAGTAACTCTCTTTTCTGGAATATCAGACGCTGCGCAAGCGGGAGGGTGGACAATTTGCTTAGTTGGTAATTATTCATCCTGATTTGAAGCGCACCAAAGATGAGGACAGAGTACGAGAGACGGGGGCAGCGCAAGCGTCCGCAGCCCAGCGACGCAGCATTTTTCAGCTGTGTGACAAGCGCTGGAAAAGTAAATACTTGGAAGTACGCCACAGACAGATAGTAATGACGAATACATTACACGGGGAATACATCTACCTCCGAAAGCGTCCAACTTTTCCTCGACGTCGCATGACCGCGCGACAGCGTCGACGGTCAACACCAACTATCTTTCAGTTCACCTTAATTCCGGACGCAGATGACGCTACGAGCTGACGAAACAATGAGAGGGCGTCAAAAGCGCACCACCACATTTTCGCTATCAAAAGGCACACAGCCCCGTTTGGTTACGTTACGTTTTGTTACGACAGCTCACGTCTGCTTGGGTCGAAAGTCACCGGGACGTCCGTACTTCGTACGAAGCGTGGCAACCAATTGCAGAAGTTGATTTTCAGCGACGTACGAAGCGTGGATGTCCTGGTGATTCAAAACGTAACGTGCTTCGTACGGAGCATCGCAATCAGTCAGAGGAGTAGCTTGGCAAGCGGAATACCAAGCACGGATGTGCCGGTGGTTTTCGAACGCATCTCGACGTAAGCGTATAGGGAAGCTTTGTAACGTAAGAAAAAGGGTGCTGTGTGAACTAAAGTCACTGGATCCTGGGAGAGTAGTGGCAGTGCCTTCCCTTTCTGCAAGCCATACACAAACAAAATACCAACGTAAAGACTACCAAACCTTGCATATGCACTGTCTCTGTTGCCATGGAAATCGCCATTTCGGTCCATTCAAATCTTCGAAACTTTGGAAATGTCGTTCTGAATTCGTCGCGCCAAGAAAGCAATGGAACACTTACGTACTGAAAGCGTAAATTCCTCGCCAACTTAAGTGCCTTTCGCACTGTGTGTACAATCAACTTATCTGTCATGCTTGTCGCTACAGACCTCTTACAATGATAGTGCACCTCTTGCTTATTTTAAGAGAGGAAACCTATTTTTTTTCAATTCCACGAAGCATATACACCACATGTCGGAACAGTACAGAGATGTAAGCTCGTTTCGCCGATGTGTGAACAGCAAAATTTCGGTATACAAGAAACGTGTCTATAAAGCTACCCGTTACCAAGAAATTTTGATCAGCTCACCGAGAATGAAGAAGCCAAAAATAAATCGCTCATTCCATAAACCAAAATGGCGACCCTACGTGGAGCCTTGCGTTACTTCCCTAGGATCCACTTTAGTGTGAACCAGCCTTAGAAAAATTGAGCGGAGTGAAATATTTTATAATAAAAAAATTATTTATGATAAGAAAGTATAATTTTAAAAAAGTAAAAAAGTACCTCCTAAATCCCGGCTCGAGGGTGATGAGGCAGCTCCTCCTTGAGATGCTCCCGTACTGGGACCACAGGGTGTCGGACTCTGCCTTGGCCGGGTGCAGGAAAGGGGCGGCCAGGAGGCAGGGCCCCGCCCACACTCCCAACAGAATGCGCTTGGCCCGGGCCTTGCTCTGCTGCACCCGGGACACGAGCGGGTGCACGATGGCCAGGTACCTGGGAGGACAGAGGACAGGTCAAGGTTCCGCTAAGAGCCGGACTCGACACACCATGAACTGCTGATTGTTCGCGTCCTTCGCTCTACAACACAAGTCGTAAACAATGGCCCGCAAGACACGAGAGTGATTAAAAAATATATAATCCGGCACAAACGTTTCGCGTTACCCCGGGGCAGTGAATAGGTGGTGCTTCGGCCAACTGCCAGCCCGCGCGGCTGGTGGCAAAAAGGGGGCAACTTCGGGAACGCTTATCCACCGAGCGATTGGATCGACACGAACACTGCGTTACAGCTCGGAAAGGTGCTCGGATATTTGAGCTCGAGATCGAGTCCAATTATTGCGTTCGTGGGCCGTCTCGGAGTTGCAAAACTTCCCCAGAAGATGGTGCCACCTGTCAGACCAAACTTGATTGCCCGTTGGGTATAGGCAGACCCTTGGCCGATTTTCAAATGTTTTGCCAAATCATCCGCTGTCACTCGCCTATCCAACAAAGTAAGTTCATGTAAGCGCTCAATGTTGTCATCAGACTTCTCCTTCGTGGATGGCACTTGTGCGTCCTTCCTTGAACTTCTGTATTTATTCAAACACACTTTTTCGCGATAAAACATTTTCTTTATACTGATCACGAAGTCTTCGATAAATATCAGCCCCAGCCGCACCCTCTGACCTTCAAAAATTAATAAATGCACGATACTTCTTCTTTGTGCAAATCACAAGTGGGGCCACCATTGTTTATCGCAACGCAGTCACAACGGAACTGGTGTAATATTTTCAAACCTGCTCAGCAGCGACTCAGATAGACAGCGACTTCGTAAGGAAAACGCTGAAAAAACAGTGCAGTACGGTTAACAAAAAAAAAATCTCACATAACGGGAGTGCGGATAATTTTATGATAACCCTTAGTATATAGTACCAGAAGGTCAGTCGAAGTCTTCGAGTAACACCCTGTACCGACACAAAAAAAAAACATCTGATTGTTGTGGGTGCCCGCAGTAATTTCCATCGACTGGCATATTGGCATCTACAGCCTCATAGCATGTATGTCATGCCCGCCTTATCACGTCAATTGCAAACACCATCATGCATAAAGGACAAGCTATTTTTTCTCAGAGGGTTGAATATCAGTGTGGTGCGCGGTCGCTAACGAGGCCCTCAATGCAGAGCGGAAGTTCGTCTGCTTCTAGCAGAGGGGTTGGGATGATGTCAGCACGCCAAGCTATTATTGGCTGATTGAAAAATAAATAGTGGGTAGATTTCAAGTCATCAAGTATTGAGGTCTACCCACTATCCTTTCAATCAAAGCCAAGCAGAACTAGGCGTCGTTCTAACGTCACCGCAAACTTCCGCCCAAGAAGCAGACGACTTGCTCTCCGCATAACACACAAAAGTCGCCCACGAAGGCACGGAGACAACCGCAGTACTTCGCGAAGCGACCTGAGAACAAATATCGAACTTAGGCCGTCGCGTTAATTTATATAAGGCCCACTTAGACGCACTGGATCTCAGCATCGCGTTAGATTTCCCTCAGATCTACCTCGCTGAATATAGACATGGATTCACTGAAAACGCCTTGGCATGCGCTAACAGGCAAGACGTTCGCGCACCGCATAAAACATATCTCAGCACGAGCTGTCAAATATGCAACGTACCAGAAAATATATGCGTTCAGAAACTGAGGGAGAGGAGGAGATGAGAACGCGGGGACATCAGAACGCCGAGCTCTGATTGGACTGATTTTAGTGGGTAGACCTAAAGCTAGCCAGCCTTTGTGTCGCCACTGCACTCGTCTCTCTCAGGTTCTCAGCGCATAGAACGACATTTACAAAGTACCGAACTTACCACTTCGCAAAAGGGCATTTCAGACAGCGCTGAACAATGCTGTTGAGTTCCAAGCTTCCTACTATTCAGAAGGTACTCCGCATGCAGGGATGCAGTTAAAGGCAGATTTACGGCACGAAACGCCATGACTATTTTTCTTCAAGATACAGGGCTGGCGCATGCGCTAGGAGACGGTGATGGCGGGCTAACCTCCTATATCATTTATATTCCTTTAATCATCCCATAATTTACCAAAGTTGTTGATGCGTTCTTGTTTTCTCTATTGATAGACTAGCCTGCTGGGATGTAGCTGGTGCTTGATCCGTCACCGTGTTCTGGTCGTGTCTATATGCCTCCACATGCGGGCAATCGTTGTCCGAAGCTGACAGAAATCACAAACAACTTGTTGTACAAGAAAGTTCAACTTCTAATGCATCTTTCGTTAATTTTTTTTCTGTGCGATGATAAATGTTTGATCATTTTCATCTTCATAATACCGAAGAGTGAATTGTGCACCGGTTCTTGGTAAAATCGTTTGTTGTCAACTTGCTCACTGTTCCACAGGAGACACAGTCTTCTAGTCAGACAATTTCGCTTTTAGCGTCTCATTAGTTTCTGGACCAGGTAAGTAACCTCCGTGATTGGCCCACGGCGGGCTATTCAAAGAAGCAGATGCTCAGGAATTTGATTCTATAGTGTAATCGGACGGGATCGTGCCTCTGCCGAACGCCACGTTCCAAACTCTTCCCGTCAGATTTTTTTTCAAGGGTTGGAGATGCAACAGGGCCCGCGGTGTCACGTCTAGTGATGGTAATTATGTGAATGATACCATATACCAAATGAAAACATTATAACAGCGAATTTTATATTATCGCCCCAGACGAAGTATCGAATTTCTGGAAAGAAATTAGCTAGCAGCAAATCAACAAGCACCCATGTACTAGTCAACTGTTTGAGTTTGTCACGGATCTTCACTTTATTAGTCGTTCCTCACTACAAACAGACGTTATATTTATAGACTTCGCCAAAGCATTCGATAGCGTCCCCCACAAACGACCTCCTAAAACTTTCTTTCCTCCAGATTAACCCTGTAGTAATAAAATTGATAGCCTCATTTCTAATAGATAAACAACAGTCAGTCTTAGTGAATGGTTCTTCATCTAACTCAGTCCAGTATCTTCAGGCGTTTCCCAAGGAAGCGTTCTTTGTTTCATTTATATTAACGATCTTCGCTCTTCGATTACCTCAGCTATTTGCCTATTCGTAGATGATTGCATTATCTGTAGAAAAATCTTAAACCCGACAGACCATTACATCATCCAAAATGACCTTTATGCTATATCTTCCTGGTGCTCAGAATGGCAGACGACCGTTAACCCCAACAAATATAAACAAATGACCATTACTAAGAATTCAAGAAATCCTATAGCCAATATACATTCGCATGCAGCAACTTCAATGTGTTTCACTATACAAATACTTGGGAGGTCACATCTCTGAAACAATATCATACCAACTCATTGAAATCTCTAGGTTTCCTAAGCCGCACCCTACACCCGGCGCCCACTTCAACAAACCTGCTAGCATAAAAAACAGTTATTCTCCCAAAACTAGAATATGCAAGTATCATATGGCGTCCACATCAAAATTATATTTCTTCTAAACTAGAATTTGTCCAAAGAAATGCAGCCCGATTCATATCAAACGACTTTTCACCTCAAACTAGTGTCTCAGCTTTAAAAACAAATTTGGGTCTAGCTTCATCGTCGGCCCGGCGCAAAATTGACCGAATATGATTCTTTCAATACTTATTCTGGAGTAACTCGTGCATTAAAACACCTATTCTCATTCCGCACATTATATTTCTCCTCGAACCGAGAATTGCTGTAAGGTACACCAATACCAGTCACGCACAAATTCCTATCTATTTTCACCCTTAATATCTTCAGATTACTGAATGAAATAACTTGACAGACAAGATGGTTACCAACACAAATCCCGTTGAATCGAAGACAATGTGCGAGCGCCTATGGTATGAATAATACACGTACGTGCGTATGTATTGTCTTCATAGTTACTTCCTGTTTTCCCATATTGAAATTGTTTTATACATAATTACCTCGAGTTCAAAGTTGCTATTTTGAATGTAGGATCCCGTACGAAAATATCAGATATGGCCCTGATATTTTATATACGCCCTGATATGATAATATAAGTAGTCAGATAGGGAATATATGGGATCAAATACGCCCAGATATCACCATATCAGTGTGCAGATACTGCCAGATGCGGCCGTAGAGTGCGTAAATACGGCCCTATTTCGCCATATACGCGTGCAAATATTGCCCCTGATAGCGATATATGGGCCCGTTTCGGTCGTGCAATCAATAAAGTCATATGTACTCGCCGAGACAAGTTGATTGATCTATATTGCATGAGTCTCATATAATTGGTTAATTATTGTTAACATCGTTGAAGTGAAGTTATTCCAGGAATTGCACTTTGGAGATTGAAAGACAAATGAAATTTGGTTGTATGTTTGATGTGTGACATTATGACGAAGTGCATAAGATCGGAAAGCGAGTTAATCAAATAATGGATTTGAGATCGCAGCTCTTAGGCGCCCGTTTCCGAGTTAAGCGGTGTCCGCGTCGCCATCGAGTAACCGCCCCTCTAAACTTAGCGAGAAATTGAATTGGTACTTATGTCACTTGACGTCAATTTTCCCGCTAAATCTAGCAGTGAAACTAATTTTGTTTGTGTTTCCCCACTAAATTGAGCGGGAAACACGAGACCGTGTAGGTCACTGAAGATGCAAGACGCTACTTCGTCGTTCCGGAATCCTTTTTCCTTCGAACGCCTGCGAAGCCGTTGCGCCCTCACAGCATCTTTCAAAAACCGTTCGCGCAGCATCGTAACCATCCGCTTGCGAGCGTGTGCGATTCATCGTGTAGTTGAAAGTCGGAAGATGTGCTGTCCGTGGTGCCTTTTATGTGCAACTTTCGTAAAAAAATTTTAAAATTAAAAACGCGAACTTAACAGTGTTCACATACTTTTAAATTTATTGGTAAAAATATATATATACACATTTATTTATTTATTTATTTGTGGACATCGTGCGCAAAAAAAAAATAGTCACGCTTATTTCTTTATTTTAAATTATGATGTGGGTTATACTGCGTAAAACATAGTATCGTCAAACTCGCATCGTTTTGGGTCGCTTTCGAGGCCAGACAGCTCCTTTGGAAGTTCAAAAGTTGACTTCATAGAGTTGTATGTTCATGGTATTGACAGCAGGGTAGACGCTATGCATGTTTTAGGCCAATCATGTCTCCGTCAGGGTCACGTGACTTCAGTCTCGAAGCTGGTGATGAAGCAGAACAGGGCACCTGCCTGGAGCCGAAGGCCGCACATAGCATTCACTGCAATATCAGCCTTGGGTACAAGTGACAAATCCGCACGTTGATGCCCCATAAGATAAGCCTTTTGTTCGTGCACTTCCGTTTTGGCCTGTCCTTATCTCCTTTTCTCTTTCTCTCCTAAGCTGAATACTTGATAGAAGGTGCGTGGTCACGTGGCTTGACGGATGACCTTGCCAATATCGGAATGCGTTCAGCCGGACCCATGCAGTTTCGCTTTTTATTGTATCCTTGGCTGCTGCGAATTTCTGCTTCTGCAAGCGATTTCTTCAAAGAAGCCCAAGAATATTTTGTGATGCGGTGAATCTTCACGGACACCTTCCTTCTCGTTTTTGTGTATAGAGATGTGATTACGCCGTGGCCGTGTCGACATCTATCTTGGATTACCTTTCAAGTCCCGTCTCGTCAACGTAAGTGCGCTGCAACCTACTTCTCGTGACAATAGATAGTTTTCTTGAAGGTACTCTTCAGATTATTTATAGAATTAGGCCGTGTCTATCTCCTGGCAGCCGAGAGGAATAATTGTGCAGAATGTTTCAAATTGGTGCGATTGCGCTACAAGCAGAACGTTACGATATGCCGCCGACAAAGTTTTGACGTGTCGCCAAGAAGGACAACAACAACAAAGAATCTTAATTGCGCGTTCTAAAATTTGACGCGCGGCTTTACGAGTCGCTTGCAAAACGATTGTTACGATTTTGCGAAATACTGGTAAACAACGCGAGGTTACCGTCATAATCTAACCCTGAGGTAAGGATAAATCAAATAACGTACAACTCTCATTGACTCAGGGATTATATTATGATGTTTCCTAACCGGCTTGCCTACATACCTTCGCTCCTTGCAAGGTTACCGTCTCGCAGACGGCACAGACTGATCCCCCGACGGCGGCGTCTTGGCTAGCTTGCACACTGGGGCCGCCGCCGCTCGATTGCCGTTTGGCCGGGCTCGCGGCGCGACAATCGCTCGAAGCGGGGGAACGGCGTTATGTAACGAAAGGCAAAGGGCATCTACACCACAAATGGGCAAAATTCGATGCAAAGGCGTGCGCGAACGTAAACAACGGTAGAAAAGTGCAGTTGCTCGCCGCTATGAGATGCGTGCCGCAAACTCGGTAATCCGCGGGCGTATCCCTCTCCTGCCGCACATACTTTCTCTAACCTTGACGGACAGTGTCTCGCGGTTCATGCCGACGAAACGATCGGACGATCGTCGGGATACCGGGTAATTGCTACAGCCGAGCGCGGCACAGCTTATCGATTGCTCTCGCTATGCAGGGTCGAAGAGTCAACCACCAGCATGGTGGATACCGCTGTTCGACGTCATGATGTGACGTACGTGCAATGCCTAAATACCGGGTGCTATTTTTTTATTCTTGCAGATTTGTTTTAAAATAAGCTGCCAGAAAACTACACTTATGCGGTTTGTGCGAGTGCGTTATACGCCCAGGGGGACAATCGTAGTTTTCTAATCTTCGCGATAAGTCAGATAATTAATTAAAATTCACTCATTTACTTTTAATTAGTGGAAATAGACATATGGTTTCAATTAGAAACTTGCTGAGCGTCGTCCAAAACCCCATAAATCAGTAATTTTTAGAAAGACTTTGAGCGCGTGTAGCGCAGTAGTGCGCCGAAGTTACCACTCGTGGACCAGGTACAAGGCTGTGGCTAGATAAGAGACGGAAAAATTGCGCGGTGCCTGACCGAAACCGCTAGCTTTGTACCTGCTCCTCGAGTGGTAACTTTTCACGCGCTAAAAGTCTTTCTCAAAATGACTGATTTAGGGATTTTGGACGACGTTTAGCAAATTTCTAATTGGAACCATATGTCTATTTTCACTAATTTAAAAATTAAGTAGTGAATTTCAGATCATTAGCCGACTTATTGCAAATATTAGCCACCCACATAATGTCCCCCTGGGCGTATAACTCACTCGCACAAACCGCACAAGTGTAGCTTTCATGGCTTTTTGAAAAACAAATCTACAAGAATAAAAAACTGTATATCAGGGTCTTGATATCTCCATAACAAGACCCTGATACGGTTATATAAAAAATTGGGCAGATCTGGCTTGATAAGGCTTATATAAACTGATTTACTTGATATAGCCAGATCTGCCCAATTTTTTATATAACCGTATCTATTTTTTTAATATAAGTTCAGATATGCCATTTTCGTAAGGGATGCCACTTCTCTTTCGTAAACTGTGACGGGCTGATTGCGATTTTTTGTTATATATTGAATGTGATTGAAAAATTGTGTGAGTATATTGTTACGAATGTACGCATCGCCCACCCACCTCATGTAATGCGTCCTCAAAGATGCCCTTGAGGTAAATAAATGAAATGAAATAAAACTAAACAAGATATCTCCGGAAACTTTGCCGAACCCCGAGACAGGGCAGATTTTTAACAAATATAGATGTACACACAAAAAGATTTCCTATTTCTACGCGGAAACTTCGCGATTTATTTTAAACGTCTTTGCATCTATCAATCTATTTGTGTTACACGCATATTACGCTTCTTTAGGCATCCCATTTTGATAGGTGGCCATATATATAGGCTCCTATCTACGCACTATAATAGATGCTATCCAGTTTCAATGGTCGTCTATTTTCTATCAGGGCAAGCACATATTGGTACTAAACTACTTCTTACGACATGTGCATATTCAATTTCTTCGTGTGCTTCTTTTTTAAGACGTGCTTGCGTAATGTTAGGGTCTCTTTTCAAACTTTGTCACCGTTTTTGAAAATTAAAAAATGTTCTATTTTCCAGGGAAATTTTTTTAATCTTTTTTATTCTTAAAGTGTGTTATATGTGGGCCACGTAACAGCTCGCTAAAAACGCCCCAACTAGGCGCGCCACGTGCGTGTTGGCTCTGTAAGTACTTTAGCATTTTTTTTGTATGTATAACCTGCTTGGCGGTTCAAAAAGTATAGTTTGAATGACGAACCTTACGTAGTGCCATCTATGAGCAGTGGTACCGTTGAGCTGGGAAAAGACCGCGAATGGCGCACCTGCACCGATGACGAAACGTGCAAAGCGCATTCTATATCTAGTGGTAATGCTCAACCGTGAGAAGACCGCCAACTCCTCGCACCTGCGCACTTCTGAGCGAAAGCTTCAGACGTAGCGCGCCAGACTCTCACAAAGACGCAGTTTTCGTCGTGTACTGAAAACTCTGGAGCAGGGAGAAGTTTGTGTTGCACACAAACAGTCCCCGACTAAGTTCAGGAACCGGTCTACACATTAAATTTACTTCTAAAGTCGTTGTGATTGTGTTCTCTGAGGTTCTGTCTCTGGACGGGACCTCCAGAGGTCATGATCCCTGACCGCATAAGAAATGCAGGGTGCGCTGTGAGCCCCGCGCTTAATATCACCGGCCGTCCTTTATCGGTATTGGTGGGTAGGTTTGCAAAAGAAGGAATCCGGAAGCACAAAAACGCGAATGTGGTAGGGTTTGAGAATAGAGGGCCCCAACGATTTGGGTCCCCCAAGACAGCTTGGGGCGACTTACTGCGCATGCGCAAAAGTTGCGCGCTTGCGCAGTGCGAAGCGTCGAGCTGCTCGTAAGACCCAAAGCGTTGAGGCTCTCCACATTCTAAAACCTTCCCATAGGCCACACTCTTCGTTTCTTTAGCAACTAGAGACTATGTTTGCCGACGAACTTAAGAAATTATTTTAAAAAATCTTGATAATATTCACGCAAGAGGTACAATATCGGCATATAAAACATGTAAAATAATCGAAACATTGAAATAACAAACTGTCGTTGTTGTTTTTTAGGAAAGCGCTAAACCCAGGGAATTCTGTAATAATACATTAGGTATAAAAAAATATCGAAGTGGGATTGCAGGCGTGGTGGTTTCATTCTTGGAAATTGGTGATGCAGCGCGCAATAAACAAGGACAGAAATAGGCAGTACACAAGGCGGGCGCTGAACTTCAAATAAACAAACTGAGGTTTATGAAAAAAAAAGTGAAAGTCGACACAGGGCAAGAGTACTTACCCTCAACACTTCAACAAAACTTTTATTAGACAACTCACTAAATATTCTAAAGCTGCATTTGCGCGAAAAAAAGCACCCAGAAAAAAAAATGTTGAAGTAAAAAGCCAGTCAACACATGGGGTACTGAGGCTATGTCGTGCAGTAGCGTTGCCTTTTTTTTTTTTTACTTTGTGGTTTTTTATCGGGGTGGTTCACTTTTCGCATGTGGAGTGTGCAATGCTTATATGTCTCTAAAAAATGTTACGTTCAAAGTACGCCTTGTCCTGTGTTGCCTCTCATTTTTGTCCACGTGTTTTTTGGCTTAGAGCTGAAGTCTGAATGAAAACATCGATCGGTGCATAGGTTTACTATGCTGCATAAATTTCCGTGGAACTACGGCCTCAGCCATAGCCTCCTCTATACGGAGAAAGCCTGGCACATCGACGGCGGAGCCATAGGGCGAGCGGCCGCAGAAAAAAGGAGAGGAGAAGCGCGCGAAGCGGTGACCAATATGGTAGCGCAGAGCAGAAAGGGCAGAGATAGACTGCGAGCGCTTGGGTCATGAGCGGCCGCTCCCCGAACCACGTTTGTTTTTGTGTTTTCGTCACCGTCGTTTTCGTACTCCGGGAGAAACGGCTGCGGCGACGGCGGCGATTCGAAAGGGCGCTGGCAACAATGCACGATGCCGGCGGCGTCGGCAGAGTTGTCGGTGTGCCAGCGGAGTGCGCCGTCGTCGGACCATCGTGTCGTGCCGCGGAAGAACCAAACAGTTTTGACTGAGTAGTTTCGACGCCCAGGTGCCGAGGACCGTCATTTCAGTGGGAGTGTCCGATTAGCCACATTTGGAACGTCGCGTGTATGAGCTTCAACTGGACTACAGGCGCAACAATGTAAACAGTTCGTAAAGTAGTAGTAAAAATGTTTATTGTGGACGCTGCTACCGCTCGAGCCTCCGTTGAGTAAGCGACGAAGACTGATAAGGTATGCTAATTACAAAAGTGAACACGTAAATGACAGGTGCAGACATCTACACTGTGTGCATGTCTGTCCGTGTCCTTCACGTTTTATTTTTTCGTCCTTAGCACTAAAACGCGAGTTGCTCTCGTTTCTCACGGAAGCTAAAGTTGCGTATCATATTACTTGGTTTCACCTCATGTGCGAGCGAAACCAAAGCTAGAAGCGCGAGCCCAGCGCTTTTTGCGTTACTGCATCGCACGCACGCTCGAGCAAAGCAGCAATGCACAAAGCGTCGGTCTCGCGCTTCTATATTCGTTTAGTCCTATGTGGGAGCGAAGGCGAAGCTATAAGCATGAGAGGATAGCCCGAGGAAAATCATTAACTGGATAAGCGCGCGTGCAAAGCAGCGAACGTATGAGTGCTCGGCTCGCACGCCTAGCACTGCCTTCGCTCGCACGTAAGATCAAACGAAGTATATCTTTGACTTCGTTCAAACCTAAGGTGAAACGAAGTATATGGCCCATGAATCGCCGAACGCTCCAAGCACCAGATACCGACCTTTCCGGGCAGTTCGTCGCACAACCTCCAACGCAAACGAAAGCGACGACCGGGACCGCTGCGGAGATGCGGACGCAGGGACGGCGAAGGGGAAGGGTTGACGTTGACTTTCTCTTCTCCGCGATTCCGAAAAAAAAAAGAGGAAAAAACAAAAAGACTGTTTCTGCGTTTGGCCGCTCGCTCTTGTGTGGCGCTAGCAGTCTAGCTTCCCTCCGCTCTTGATTCCCCGCCCCTCCTCTCCTACTTTCGGCGGCCACTTTTTTTCGCGACGTGCCAGGCTTTCTCCGTATAGAGGAGGCTATGCCTCAGCTCAAGAAACGTCCACGAGCTCCTGCCACATGACGATGTCGGGCGCGCAAGAAGCGAATGCCCGTGGCTCGAAGTCCGGTCGAGGCAGATGTGCAGCTCCCCTGCGCCGTCATCTCCCGAGGTGCACATGCAGAATTGCGTGCGATAGTTTTTAACGCTTCGCCGAGTAGAGTCGCCTGAACTGCCCGTGCCGCAGAGCACGCTGAACTCGGACAGCTCGGCCACTGTCCAGAGCGGCCGAGCAGCTCTAATGTAAAAACACCGGGCTTAATTTTAGATTAACGCGAATTTATATCATAATGTACAAGGACATCATTAATTGTGTGTTTTATAAATTTCAGATTCTTGTATATAAGAGTACCGACGGCTTTGTTTTTGTATCTGCTATTACATTGCACTGCTGAGCAATGTACAAGCGCCGGACAAGTACAAATAAGATTATTATGAGCGAAGATTGTGGAATCGCGGTTGCCGGAGCGGCGTCTATAGCCGTTTAAAGCATATAGGAGCGCGTAGCGTTGAATCGAGGCAAACGAGCAAAGCCGGCAAATAAGGAAGGACGCGCGTGCGCACTGCGCGGTTGTCGGCAGCAGGCGGTGGGCGGCGCTCCGGTGTTATCTGTGTCACGTCACTACCGTGACCAAGTTCATCCTGACATTGACCTCTCAACTTTGCGCCCCTTCCAAGCGCAGAGAAAGACGTAGTTCTACGTCGAAAACAACTAGCCCAGCTAATTCCCGCCTAAATTTTACTAAACCTTTATTGAAACTACGAGGCTCCTAAGAAAACAATAGCCCAATCGTGTGTTGACGTGATTATGGCGTGGTTGTTTTCCTCGCTTTACGTAGTTTCAAACATGCTGAATTGAAGTTCATGGCTGGTTTCTGTCTACTGCCTACATCTGTCCTTGTTTATAGCAAACTGTATCTCCCAATTGTAACATAAAAATAAATATATTGCTATAGACCCCTCTGAGACTCCTTCGAAAGACTGCCCTCTGTTGGCAGCTGTCGAATCCCTGCACAATGGCGGACTAAAACCGCAACGTCACAGCACCCTTGCGTCTGGTTGGGTTAGAAGACAAATACACAAATAACGATGTTCGCGTATCTTATGATTCTTATCGAATGACTTGCACTTTCCGCGATGTCAGTTGTCCCGCCGTTGTGCAGTGGTTCCTACCTTCGAACAATCGGCACGTGACTTTTGAAAGGGGTCTACTGTCATCAAAGAAGCAAATAAAAAAAGGAATGTAATGTTTTTACCTTCCTTTTTTCATTTGCTTCTTTGGTGACAATATATATATATGCAGGGTGCTTTCACGAGAGGTGCACAAATTCGATATTGCGAAAACTACGCGTCGCACGAAAAAAAGGCTTGTGTCGTTTTGGTCCTGGGCCAGGGGCCTTTTTAGGAAAATTATTAAAGTGCGAGATAATTATATTGTTAAATATTTTTGCGTAATTAACTTTTTTATTATTGGGTTTAAGGGCATAGTTTCAATTAGAAAATTGCTCAGCATCGTCAAAAAACACTAAATCAACAAATTGCAGAACGATAGAAAGCACGCGAAGCATTTTACGGCTTTCTGAAAAACCGTACAAATTCGACGGGTTTTTAAGTTTCGGTTTGTTATCCGGAGCGCATCTCCGCCTCGGCGGCACCGCGCCCCGTGGAGAGATAGTGCAACCAGCCTCTGCTGCGTCGCGCGATGACAGCGCAGCAGAAGTTGGTTGCACAATCTCTCCACGGGGCGCGGTGCTGCCGGGGCGGAGATGCGCTCCGATAACAAACCGAAACTTAGAAACCCGTCGAATTTGTACGGTTTTTCAGAAAGCCGTAAAATGCTTCGCGTGCCACCGATCGTTCTGCAATTTGTTGATTTAGTGTTTTTCGATGACGCTCAGCAATTTTCTAATTGAAACTATGCCCTTAAACACAATATTAAAAAAGTTAATTACGCAAAAATAATTAACAATTTAATTATCTCGGACTTTAATAATTTTCCTAAGTAGGCCCCTGGCCCAGGACCAAAGCGACACTAGCCATTTTTTGTTGCGACGCGTAGTTTTCGCAATATCGAATTTGTCCACCTTTCGTGAAACACCCTGTTTATTGTAATGAACTGTGTCAGTTCATAAAGGCAAAAATAAAAGTTGCATGGTAGCGTTGTTTGGACGAGGTACTAGCGTTGGGCGCCATCTTTTCAAGAAGCGCGTGCTCTTCGCACGTTGCCGACGAATTTAATAGACCCCTTCCGAAAGTCACGTGCCGATTATCAGAAGGCTGGAACCACTGCACAATGGCCGAAGAACTGCCATTGTCGAACGTCGAAGTCTATACAGAAGATAGCGAAAGTAGGAGCGCGGTCAAAGATCGGAGCCGACGAGTCAATCAAACAGGCTGGGAAGTGCAACGTCACTGCGCCAATCACCTTTTTTTTTTGTGGGTGAGTTTTTGCCTTTAAACCCAACCAAACGCCTAATGTCTGCCGCGACGTTGCGGTTTCAGTTCGCCATTGTGCAGGGATTTCATAAGTGCCAGTAGAGGGCAGTATTTCGAAAGGGGTCTTATAGACCTCTTTCGAGAAAACTGCCCTCTATTGCTGTTTTTCTTTTTTTTTTTGCGGATAATTGTAGGGTTTAATAGCGCCAGCTGCGACTGAGGATTATCATTAACAAACCCTGTGAGCGGAACACGTGAGGTCTTTTAGCAATGGGCCTCATTTCATATTCAAACATTATTGTAACACTTCTTCGTGCTTGTTGTCTTTTTCTTCTTTTTTTCTTTGTAATAGAGCTTTATTGTTGATTCGGGTACAAAAGGATGAAGTACAATGTTAAACAGGCAGAAAAAGAAATATACCAAAGGGTGTGTTTCTTTGTTTGTTTTTTTTATAATTTCATTGTTCTAGAATATTAGACAGCGATAATGCAAATCATGTACATGTTACCCTACGGTCTTGACAATCTTTGTTGTTGTGTATTTTTTTATATCTTTTTAATATATATTAATTTTACTTTTGGTTATTGGCTGGAATTCGCATGGTCAATATGTTGTTCGCAGTATAAATTGACGCAACAGAGCCACCGCATCCCCGTATATTCGTTTTTCCTCACATGAATGAAAATAACACTACCCAGAAGAAGGCCTGCAGCTTCTCCTCTCCTGACGTCATCACTGGTGGATTCATGCTGCGCCACCTAACGCTTGTCCGGGTCACCTTAGCGCCCGCAGTCGTCCAACTATGAGCGCAATGTTAGTTGGCGGCGAAGCCGAGGCGCACGCGACTGCATGCCGTTCTGCGGCGTACTCTCATCGAGCTCCAGCGTATTTCCCGCCCGCGGAAAATCGCTGCATCTTCAGCACCGGTGAACAAAAGTGTAGGATGGTGTACTTCCGGAATTTGTATGGAGATACGACCGCAAGTACATAACCCCTACCCTTTTTGCACCGCTGAAAGAGGTACACGTACGAGGGGCGTTCATAAAGTTCGTATTATTGTCACGAAGGAATACAGATTCAGCAATCAAACTCGAGTAGGAGTTGAGACTTTCTCTACATGTTCGCCAACAAAATTACCCCCTTTTTCCAGCGATGCACCACATGCCGGAGGCAATTGTTGTAGAACTCCCTCGTCTTGAGTGTTCAGGAATCGCTCCACTTGAGCAATCACTTGGTCACCGTCCTTGAAATGCTTTCCTCTTATTTGGCCACACTAAAAGCGTCTGTGCCATTTAACCAAAAGTGTCGTAAACTGGGACGTTGCCCCGAAACACGCACCCAGATTGGAATGAATATCCTTGGCATTGCTTCCCTTCAAATGAAAAAAAAAACATATCACTGCATGTGCTTGGCACCGACGGGCGGTGCCATTTTTGTTTCGTGTCTCTAGTGGCGTTACGAGCTACTATAGCATACGATGTTCATACTGTGCGGAAACTAGAGGGACGCACGCTCATGTTGATGCCTGTTTTGTTCCGTTTCCTTTAAATTTTTGTGCCGATAATACGAACTTTATGAACGCCCCTCGTAAATCGAACAAGCCTGTGGTGAAACGGTGTAGCGCATTACGTGGCAACTTTGGGGTAGATTTGGTAGATATTTGAAACGCTGAAATTTTGTCTGTACGAGCAGAATCGGAGGGGGGGGGCGCATCATCCTCGAGTTAAGTTACCCAACGATCATGTTCGACTGAGTCCAATCAAGCTGAGTGGAAGTTAAAAAAAAAGTACTACCGACTTCCGCTTTGAGTAAAAACAGTCCTAATCAAGGCGAAATAAGGATCAGGATTCAAATCGTTCTCCTTAGTACCGCCACCGTCCTGTTCTTGGGCACACATTTCTGATGTAGTCTTTCTTTATCATTTGACCTGTATATTGCCGACTTTCGAAAGTCACGTGCCGATTATTAGAAGGCCGGAACTACCGCACAAAGGCTGAACATTGAACATCGTGGAACGTGCAAGTCATTCCAAAACATAGTGAATTCGTCGGAGCGCGGCCAACGCTACGAGTCACGAGCCAATCAAACACCGTCGAAAGCGCAACGTCACTGCTCTCACCACCTTTTTTCTTTGTGGATGTGTTTTTTTTTCGCCTTCAAATCTAACCAAACGCACGAGGTGTGCCGTGACGTTGTTGCGGTCTCAGTCCGCTGTTGTGCAGGGATTCCGAAGCTTCCAACAGATGGACGGCAGTATTTCGAAAGGGGTCTATTGTTGAAGCGCGGATCGGAGGATCTGTTTTCTACCCGCAGCTGAGTTGCGTGCTTTTTCTTCATGTTTGACGAGCGCTGTCACTTTCTCTCTCACTCTCTTTCTTCACTCCGCTTACTCCCCCCCCCTCCATTTACCTCTTTTTTTTCGCTTGCTCTTAAACACCCGCCTCCGTAATGTTCCTTCTATTTTGCGTGCAAAGACGCATCGTCATTTTCCCGACCTTTCCCGCTCTATTCATAGGTCAAGTTCAACTTTGAGTACGTATCCCCGCGACCTTTTAAAGTGCCAACGCTGATACACCATACACAAGACGCGTCTGAACAAATGTTCGAAGTGTGTCCATGTGTATGGATGAAACATATTTCGAAGATGCCTGAGCCGTGTCCGCAGATAACTCTCTCAGACATCTCCGCAGAGAACTCCGCGGGTCTTTTGTATGTAATACACGAGCAATGTGACTTTATAATTACACGCTTCTTTTCTATTGTTATGTTAGAGTTTTCTACACATTTTTATTTTCCCATGCCGTTAAACAAAAAACACTGATTTCTTCTTCCTTTCTTCTTTTCTTTTTACATTCCTTTTGTTATTGTTTTGCGCGACCCCGTTTTCCGGAGCAGCCGCCCGTGGTCGTAAGGCAGACGAGATCAATTCCAGGCGTCCTGACTACGATCACCATACGTTACTTCTCGGGACAATCATGCGGTGTATCCGAGTTCGCCCGCGCCAGCTTCTCGGCCGTCAGAATACGGGACCGTCCTATAATGTCGAATGTGAACGATGTGAAGACCGTCCTTACGCGTTTTAGGGCTCGTTCAGGCATTTGCGTAAGGGTTGGACAGACTGCGTTGTAAATGCGTATGTCTAGGGCAACTCCGGTGTTTTCTTCCTGGTCCCCGATTTGCCTGAAAATTTGCTAAACGCGCCAACAAACATTTCAAGATAGCCTACCGCCAATGGTAGAGGCCTGGAATTCAGAAAAGATTGTTAGTTGGGATCGCTCAAAACAACGCCGGAGCACCTCTCGATTAAAAGTAATTGTGTTGTGTGCATACGTTTATACAGCCGAAAGTTAGTCAGCCCCAAAGGGCGTCTGGTGTCTCAGCTGTAGATGAGCAATTTAGACAGCTCAGTACAACCGGTAGCCTGGGTTCTTTACCGAGCACCACGCAGTAGTGGTACACGACCGCAGGCAAGTACGAAGTTCATTCAGATCGAAACAGGCAGGGATGGGGATTGAACCTGGGATCCCTGGGTCTTGCAGCGCAAGTTTTCGCTCCACGTACTCTGAGGTGGTGTGCGCTAGAGCCACTGAATTAGCTACGGTTAGAGTACCGGAACTCCATTCCCCGATCTGCTAGTGGGCACCGCCATCTTGGTGCTTAATGCAGAGCAGACGCAACTGTCGATTGTCATCTTTAAAAAAAGGTGACTTCCTAAGCTTTAGATACAGTGTTAGGAAGCTCAAGTGATATTGTTTTGCTCTGTTGCGAACTGTTTATCATTTCTGCAGGACGGAGAAGCGTTTCTTGCGATTTCAAATGGAGCTTCAGATAACTGGTACCATGGTTTTAAGTACCAAGACGACATGGAGTGTCGTTACTCTGAAGCGTAGCTTATTTAGTGGCTCTAGTGTGCGCTAACCCACTCGGCCACCGATCCCCTAACCCCTTGGTGTGCTTGTCTTCGTTTTACAAATTATACAGCGTCAAATGCTCCAATGCGTGAGGCCCTGCGCCCCGTGCTCGCCTTGAAAAACAAATGACGAAGCAGCACTGACATTAGCTACTCTTAGAAGCGAATAATGGCGGAACACTAGCAAGAGGCATGTGTATCGTTCGTTCGAACTAGAGCTTGGTGTTCTGACGTCCCTGCTCGCACATTCGTCTCCTCCTCCCCTTCACTTTCTCGGCGCATTGATATTCGGTGACCGTAGCAGACGGACTCTATTGTGTGGAAGAAGAGGATGGTGCATCGATATCAGGTGCGTACTTGGGCTCTTTTGCCTTGTTTCACAGCGGGCGGAAGGTGAACAAAAAGAGTTCGAAATAGGGAACTTCACGCAGATGGCTGATTTTCTGCAGCGCCTATAGTATTTTGACGAGCCTTACACGAAAATCATGTTGCTTTGGCCTTCCGACGGCCAGAGCATAATTTAAAGCCTGCAGTAAAAGAATGATGGTGACACAGATTTAACAAAGTGTACGGAGACCGGAAGTGGACCAGGGATACACAATAAATGGCGCCACCGTGTTAACTTGTATTAAGCAGTCGCAAGCAGTGCCAACGCGGTCGGCGCAGGCTCACACGCAAATGTGTGAGTCAGCCTTTACAGGCGCACATCCGCTCAATCCAACCCAAAACGTCATTGTGACCGCGAGCCATTTTTTTACATTTTTGATACACAATGAAAATTAAAGTATATCGTTTTCTGCGCGTCGGAAATTTTTGTATAGCCGTAGTTTTCGAAGGTAATTCAATTAGTTGACAGATTGGCGACTAAAAACTTCCCCAGGTCACAATAACCGTTCGAGTAACTGTGCGAGTCAACACTTGGGTTCACACTTTAATTTTTTGTTAAGTTATAGTTAATTATCTAAATTATATTTCCCAGTGCAGGTAATCTTAATAACTCTCCGCAACAAACGAGATTGTGGCATGGGCCGATAAGAACACGAGAGTACGAATCACAAAGCATGAAGCATAGAGATAATAAGAAATGAGATCTTATCAATAAGATGATAAAATCTTATTCGCTTATAAGTACCAATAAAATGCCAAGACAGGTAATCTGGCGTTTCTTTAAGCTGGCAGAGACTACAGGTATTCTCGCCAGTGTGAACACCTTCCAGATATGATAGGCGAGTATATCAAGATGACCACGTACAACGGTCGACAACCTTTAAAAAGATACTACAGCATTTAAAAAAATGTCTCGCACAAAACAATTTAAGAAAAAGAAATAAAAAGAAATCGATGGAGAACTAAAACCGAATATTCCCAAACCGCCTTTTTCTTTTTGCTTTATCGGGTTTGTTTTGTGTTTCCCACAAAAAAGATATTTTGATACATTTTTGCTGTAGCGAAATGAAAGTACGCCATTCAATCGCCTCGGTCATGGACCGTGCGTTTCAAAACTTCGCGGCAAAAGAAAAAAAAAACAGAAAAAAAACACGCGCACACATAAACGCGATGCTGCGTGGGAATGTAGTCAATCAAAGCGGTCACGTGGCCTGCAATATCTTCTTTCCCACCTGTTGAAACTATCTTATTCGCCAACGTTAAGTCACGTGACCCATTCTGTCCGGCTTTCAAACTTGGGGAAACCTCAACAATAAAGTAAAATAACAAAAGACAAAAAAGAACTGAGTTATAAAACAAACATTTATTTATATTGCAAGCAGATAACACTGCGGCAGCTTTTTTATTTTTATTTTTATTTGTTTATTTTGCGGCACTGCTTTTGAACAATCAATTGGCGCGGACTTCGAAAGAGTTATTGCGAGCGTTATACCAATACACTTCGTGCGTGTGTGTGTGTGTGTGTTCGTTCGCGGGCTTATTTCCTGTACCTATATATATATATTTGTTTTTTCTACATCGGTGAGGGTGTTTGCTTACTCCTGAAACGGAGTCTCTTGCGGCGTATTTGTTCGTTTTGTCCACTTTGAATACGACTCTCCGTCTTCACACCATGCTTTCCTTTTTTTTTTTTCTTCAAACTGGACATTTGTTTGCGTAAGCAAATATCTGGCCTCGAAAACTAAATCAATTCCTGTCGTCCCAAGCATATTTTTGTTCTTTGTGCTCGTCGTGTCTTGACGGGGCGACAGACACAGTAGACCGGAGGACCATGGCCCGAGGTTTATTCCATGGAGCGTTGAACTAGAACGAACCTCTCGTGCTATCAAACTGGCATGACGATAAAGAAGAAGAGCGAAGGAACTAAAGCGCCGCCACTATAGTCCCAGTAGCGCGCGCTTGGCGGTAACTACACAACACTCCTCCCCTTTAATTAAAGGAGCGGTGCAACGATACTCAATTGGAATGTTTTTCTCTTTACACGAGCTTACTGGCACACCTGGGACTCAAGGATACTCACACGCAACGCCACTGGCCAAGAAACTCCTTTGTTGCGGTGTAATTTCAAGGACAAAATCGATCATTTTCATTCAATCTCTCCTTTGCAAAATTTGATGACGTAACTCGGGGATCGCAGTACACCCATATGACGATATTTGAATGCGGTTCATAGATTGGACCCGAGCATTGCGTGGGCACTCGATTTGGGCTCGTGATAATTACTAGCTCGAGAAGCATTCGGGTAGTGGCCCGTGTCCAATCGCTGCAACGACGACAATAGCCGAGCCATAACAATGCCTGGAACTCAGCGCGTGTCCTGTGCTTTGCCAACCCCAGCGCGTGGCTATGAGCAAAATTGGCGGCATATAATCCGCCCCAGATCACGTGGCCGCTTGTTCTGGCTGCGAGTTGAGGGGGTGAACGCTGCTCGTTTTTCTTAAGTTTTTTCTGGGACTTCTATTGCGTGGGGTGAAAAACGAACGCGTGTTTCATAGGTCATTAACGTCAGGGATCCGTTTTAAGCGGTATTTGCGGAAAGTACAAAAATTGTTGCATCGCCCCTTTAAGTAGCAGCGCCAACGGCAGTATTATACAAAAGTTAGGAGCGAGCTTGGTATCTGTCAGGCGGACGCCGTTCTCTCGATGGGTAGCGTCCTTCAGAAGTAGATCGGCCTGTAGGAGGTACAGGATCCCGTTGCGGGATGGTGTGAGGCTGCTGTGGCCCAGGCTCTTGTACCGTGGTCTGGACACTTGGCTCGCCTGGTGAAAAGACCAGGAACCCCTCAGCGTCGTCGGTGTCCGAAGGTACCGGCGTTGCCGTTGGCCGTGTTTGGCTCAAAAGTTGATCGAGGTGCCGACGCCAGATGAACTTGCCTCGAGGCGTGGTAACCTGGACTTGGTAAGATACTGGACCAGTCTTCTTGAGGACGGTACCACGTAGCCACCTCGGTGAACTCCTGTAATTTCGCACTAGGACATTGTCACCAGGGCAGATTTCTTCTCTGCTTGTCCTTCGTTGCTTACTTTGTGTAAATTGCTTGTGGATCACTTTCCCCTCTACCGTAGGCTTGATTACATCCAACCTGGAACGCAATCTTCTGCCCATCAATAAGTTTGCTGGCGTCTCTCCTGTTGTTGAATGTGGAGTATTCCGGTATGTCAGCAAAAAGTGTTTGCAATGCTTCTTCCAGAGACTCACCAGCGGATGACTTGCGTAGTGCAGACTTCAGTGTCTGCACAAACCGTTCTGCCAGGCCGTTTGTGCTCGGGTGGTATGGGGCGCTCACGACGTGTCTGACCCCGTTGTTCCTCATGAACACCTTGAATTCCTCGGACACCAGCTGCGGCCCGTTGTCTGAAACGATTGTTTCCGGAATTCCGAACCTGCAGAAAAGTTCACGTAGGCACCTCACAGTGCGCTCGGTCGTAGTGCTCTGCATGGTGAACACCTCTGGCCACTTTGAGTGCGCGTCCACCACGACTAGGAACATGGTTCCTCGGAACGGGCCTGCAAAGTCCAGGTGTAGTCGTCTCCACGGTGCTGTCGGCCATGCCCAGGGGTGAAGAGGCGCTTTGCATGGATCATTACGCTGTTCCTGGCATGCTTGGCAGCTTCGTACCTTTCTTTCAAGGTCTGAGTCAATTGATGGCCACCAAACATAGCTGCGAGCCAGCTCCTTACTTCGCACGATGCCGGGATGGCCTTGATGCAGTTCGTCGAGCACGGGCTCCTGCAGCTGGGACGGAACAACAACCCTCATGCCGTACATTAGGCACCCTTGATGAACACTCATCTGCAGGCGTCTGTCAAAGAACGGTCTGAGTTGTTGTTCTTGCACGTGCGTCGGCCAACCCATGCTTGTGTATTCAAGTACTTGACAAAGTAACGGGTCGCGCGACGTAGCGCGTGCAATCTCCTTAGAGGACACCGGCATTGACTCTAGTCGCAGTGCATAGAAGGACTCTTCGCCCTCACAACTATCGTCTTTCCCACTTTCGAGAGGGAACCTTGAGCAAAAATCGGCCTCTGCATTGTCACTGGATCTCTTGTACACCAACGAGTACTTGTACGCTGACAAGGTAACAGCCCAGCGCTGCAAACGTGCTGCCGCAATAGATGGAATGCCTGTCTTTGGGCCCAAAATAGTCTGCAGCGGTTTGTGATCCGTGACGAGAGTGAAAACTCGGCCGTAGATGTATAAGTGGAACTTTTTGATCCCAAAAATAATGGCTAGTGCCTCCTTTTCAAGTTGGCTGTACTTCTTTTCAGCTTCGGTCAGTGTGCGTGATGCATACGCCACAGGACGAGTGCTTCCATCTTCAGTCACATGAGACAGAACAGCGCCTATGCCATACTGGGATGCGTCGCACGCAACTTGCAATGGCTTACTTGGGTCGTAGTGTGCCAGAATCGATGGTGTTGCTAGCGCTGTCTTGATTTCCTCGAACGCTGCTTGACACGCTTTGTCCCAACACCAGCGCTGGTCTTGACGCAGCAGCCTGTAGAGCGGGCTCGCCAGGGTGGATAGTCGTGGAACAAACTTCCCGTAGTAATTTACCATACCCAGGAATGACTGGAGCTGCTGCTTGCTTGAGGGTGCAGCAACCTTCAGCAGAGCCTCGATCTTCTCTGGCGTCGTGCTGACACCTGCAGCACTGATCACGTGGCCCAGATAACGCAGCTCCTTCTGGAAAAACGCACATTTTTCCTTCTTCACACGAACTCCACGCTCTGACAACCGCTTTAGGACTGCTTCCAAATTGGCCAAATGCTCTTCCGGCGTCCTACCGGTGATGAGGACGTCATCCAAGTAGCAACTGACGCCTTTCAGATCTTTCAGCATTGTGTCCATGATTCTCTGAAAAATGGCTGGTGCCGAGGAGACTCCGAACGGTAACCTGTTTACGGCAAACAGTCCTTTGTGTGTATTTAAAGTTAGGTACTTGCTCGACGTTTCAGCCATCACCACCTGGTGATAAGCCCGGTTTAGATCAATCTTCGAAAATTCCTGGCCTCCTGAAAGCGCTGCGAACAAGTCGTCGACTCTCGGGAGCGGATACTGGTCAGTGTCAAGGCAAGGATTCACGGTGGTCTTGTAGTCGCCGCACAACCTTATTCCACCGTCCTTCTTCACTACTGGCACAACCGGCGTCGCATAATCACTCGTTGTGACTGGTGTTATGACGCCCATGTCTTGCATCTTCTTTAGTTCAGCCTCGACAGCAGGCTGTAGGGCAAACGGCACGTTTCTTGCCTTGAGGAATTTCGGTACGTGACCTTCTTTTAGCGTCAGCTCTGCCCTTTCTTCAGCAATAGTTCCCAGGTCTTTATTGAACAGATTTTGGTACTTGTCCAGAAGCGCACTAAGCTTTGTGCGTTGTTCGGAAAGCGCCAAAACATCTGACCTGGCAATGCTGTTGATCCCGAAGATCCGGTTCCAATCCAATCGGATCGCTTGCAGCCACTGCCGGCCGAGCAGAGGTGGTCCCTTTTCTCTCGTGATGTAGAGGGAAGCTCGGTCCTCTGCTGTCCGTACTGCACGTCGACGTGAGCAACCCCGACGGGCTGAACGATGTCTCCCTTGAACGTGCGCAGCTTGAGCGTCGTCGGCATGATCTTTGTTGAAGGAGATATCTGACGAAACTGTTGCAGTGACATGACAGAAACAGTTGCTCCTGTGTCCAGTTCCATTTCCAAGGCAACTTCCTGCACGTTTACTGTGAGTTTTATTGGTTCCATACCAGACGTGGTCATTTCCTTCATGCCAACTGGGTCTTGAACAGGAACCAGTTTCTTCATCGCCTTACGTGGCGTCCACTTCGATTTCTTTTCTTTGTCAGCATGACACACTCTTTGGACATGCCCCTTCTTGTTACACTTGAAACAGATATCCGCAATGTGCGGGCATACCCGGCTTCCATGTTTCGCTGAGCCGCAGCGATAGCAGTCTCGCTGCGTCACGTTCGCCTCCGCGACGGCCTTCACCTTGTGTACGTCCGGAACTCTAGGTTCTGACGCATGTGCTTCAGCGACGTTCTTTTTTGCTGCTTCCATGGCTAGCGCTTTTTCGACGGCTCTCTGGAAAGTTAGCTTGTTGTCCTCTGTGAACAACACACGCTGAATGTCCTCTCTGCGTAAACCGCAGACGAAACGGTCCCTCAAGGACTGGTCAAGTGCGGCTTCAAAGTCGCAGGTTTGCGCCAATTTGCGTAATTCTGCAACAAAGGCTGCTACAGATTCGTTCTCGAGCTGCATTCTTCTGTGAAACTTTGCGCGCTCGCTGATTACCGATGGCTTCGGTGCCAGGTGATCCCCCAAAAGCTTCTTTAGCTCATCAAACGTTTTTCTTGCTGGCAACTCCGGTGCGGTCAATGACTTCAGAAGGCTGTACGTTTTCGGGCCTATGAGACTCAAAAATGCGTGTACCTTGTCGTCCTCGGCGATTCGGTTGACCAGAAGAAACGACGTGAGTCGTTCCTCATACGACGGCCAGTCGCTCGTCGATTCGTCGAAGGGCTCGATGTGTCCCAGTCGGCCGAAGACTTGCGGCACTTGACCCGTCGCTGCCGGATTCCCCGTTGCCATGTCGGCTTCCGCGTAGCAGTTCAGCGAAGCCTCCTCGTCGCCAAGTTGTCGTGTCTTGACGGGGCAACAGACACAGTAGACCGGAGGACCATGGCCCGAGGTTTATTCCATGGAGCGTGGAACTAGAACGAACCTCTCGTGCTATCAAACTGGCACGACGATAAAGAAGAAGAGCGAAGGAACTAAAGCGCCGCCACTATAGTCCCAGTAGCGCGCGCTTGGCGGTAACTCACAACAGTGCTCACACTGAGATGCGAAAATGCACGGCTATCGACAGCCTAAAAAAATCCTTTTGTCCCCTACAATTCTACAAGGCGTTTCTCTTTAAGCTTAACCAATTCGTTTAAAAAAATTAAATAAAAACTGTGAAAGCTACATTAATACGGTTTGTGCAGGTAAGTTATACGCATGGCAGGTTATAGGAGGTTAATTACCTCTATAACCTTCCATGTAATATAGGAGGTTAATTACCACGATCATTCAAATGAATAACAAAGATTTGTTAATTAAATTGTTATAGTTAAAATAAAAACTTGGGGGAAGCTGCGCCTTTAAGAACGGAGTTCGCAAAGCCTTCTCATATAAACCCGCGCTCATTCCCAAGTCTTACAAGCGCGTGTACCTGATCTAGTCGATAGCGTCACGTGACGCGTCACGTCATGACCCTATTGACCCGCTAAATTTATAGGGAAATTGTCCGCTAAACATGGCGGGAACGTTTTCAGCTAAATTGGGCGGGAACATTTTTCGCTAAATTCGGAGGAAAACGTTTCCGCCAAATATAACGGGTCGGTAGGGTCATGGCGTCAAAGCCACGTGTGACGTGATGTCGCACGCGACAGCGCGCGTTGCATTATGGGATTTTAGAGTCCCACCGACGGCGATGCCGGATCCTCTGCTACACGAGCACGTAATCGCTATCGCGCTAACATATGGTTCATATTAGAAGCTTACTGAGCGTCATTAATAATCACTCTATCTGTAATTTTTAGAAAGACCATGAGGGCGTGGGACGTGCGCAGTTGCGCTCTTCCCACGCGTTCAAAAGGGCACAAGGCTGGCAACAGGCACAAGGCTGGGGTGTTAAGGCTAGGTGGCGCAAGCTGCCGCCCATTACAAAGGGTATAACCGATACCTTCCATCCATGTAGCCTTACCCGTGCTGCTCGCGTGGTAAGCTTTAGCGCTTCACCATGCTTCCCACGAACTCCAAGTCTTTCTAGTATTGACTGATTTAGTGGATTTCGATGGCGCTCAGCAAGTATATATTTCAAACCATACGTTTATTTTCAATATTTCAAACGTTCATTGAGATACTTTCTTTAATTATTTTACTCATCGTGACGATTCGCCCCCCATACCATGTCCCCATGGCCGTATTCGCATAACCAGCCCGCTGCTCGACTCTCCCGCGGCGGAAACGGGAAGCGCTCTAGTGAGGCTCCCTGTCCTGTTCAGCGGGCACGGCGGAACTGCTTGCGATCCTAGCTCGCGAAATGATATTTCCGAATGCAAACAACGCTGGGTCTTATCTGTCCCAGTGTAGTGCTGCAGCCGGTATGGGATTGTCTGTCATTAGAGGGTTTTAGTACTGCTTATGGAAGGAAACGCAAGTGCTGTGCGTTTGCGTTAGAGTTGCGTGCTCCGCTCTGCGCATGCGCGTCGTTGCCATGCTCCAATACAATTTCGGTCACGCGCACTGTTGAACACACAACGCTAAAGCGAAGAGGCGTGGCTTCCGTTCGCTCGCATACGCAATACTAAAACTCGCTGCTGTTTCCCCGGTTTCCTACACCGACGAAACGTTCTGCAGTGAGCAGACGTGCAAGCAGGTAGGCGTTTCTTCGAACTGGAAGGTCTGAAATTGGCAAAACGATGGCGCGTAAAAAATGAAAAAAAAAGCTAAGTGCTCTGGGAAGATTGGTAATGAAAAAATAAAGTACAAGAACAATTTGTTTTGTCTATTTTTGTTTCTTTTTTTGGAAAAAAAGGGGGGGGATTTGGTTTGGAAGTTTTGGCGGTGACTTCGGAAGTTGTGCCGATTGTCAAAAGTCGAGACTGGCGTGAGTATTACGCTCAAAAAACACCGTTTTTGTTTTCAGAATGAGGAAGTAACCCGCGCGCGTAACACCCTAGCTTCCTCGTATAAGCAGGAACAATTTGTGTCGCTCAGTGAAGCCAGCACATTAGACAGGCTCAGCTACTGGTGCACCGGCACGCATCTCCGACCCTCACTATAAGTGTCACTATAGCTGTTACGTCCGCTCGAGATTGAAATTTGCATCAACTGCGTGGAACTCATTGACTTTGTCTAGACTAGAGCGCATTGAAGGAGTCCAGAGACGCGTTATCTGTTTGATTTACGACCGACACCTTGGTAAAAGAACTTTACTATGATTATAACTTGCTACTTCTTAAATTGCAAATGGCCACCCTTGCTGAGAGAAGAGATATTCGGGTTTTGTCACGCTTGCATAAATTATTGAACAACGGAGTAGCTTTCCCAAATCTGCTAACCGATGAAAGCATTCAGGTACCATCTCGCTCCTTGAGATCTACTGAACTTTTTAGAGCGCAGCTCTTAGGCGCCCGTTTCCGGCTTGAGCGGCGTCGCCGTCACCGTCGGCGTAACCGCCCGAGGTCACGTGACCTCCCTACCCCCCCGGTCACGTGACCCCCCAGGTCACGTGGTCCCCCAGGTCACGTGACCCCCTGGTCACGTGACCCCCGAGGTCACGTGATGATGAGGACGATGACGATACGGATGCCGATGACGTCATCAGTGACGTCACTGATGACGTCATCGGCATCCGCATCGTCATCGTCATCAGCCAACGAGGTAGAGGGGCTTAGAGTGATAAACCGGAAGTTCGGAAGTGGCACCCCCCGGTTGCCGCCATGTTGTACGCAAAAGTGACCCCTCGTCGCGTCACCTGACAAGAGCAGTGACGTCATTCGTAAGATGGCAGCGCCCAGAGCTGGCGGCGGAGGCGAGTTTGTTCGGTGCGCGTTAGCCGTGATGTGCAGCTGCTTTCCGACGACTTCGGGCTTTTTCGTGCTCGCTGACGCAGGTATAATGTGAAAACATGAAGGAATGAGACTTTATACCCTTTTTGCGCAAGATCGCTCTTGATCATCTGGATATTAACGCCTGTGAGACAGCATCAGCCGTATCGCCGTACCGGTGCTCGCGGATTCCCGGATGTGTTCGAGGATCGATAGAACTTCAAGTGCTTTCAGCATGAAATTTTCGCATTCTCTTAGCTTTGTTTGAACGTTGGAATGTCTGAGAATCGACGCGAAATGTATGCGTCGGACGTAGGGCTTAGGGGAATTCGTTTCAGCCCTAGGTAATTGCATAATCGCAGCCAACTTCTAGCGAGGAAGCTCCTGCGATCTTCGTTTGAACGTCTGAGAATCGAAGCGAAAGGTATACGTCGCGTTAGGGCCTAGGGGAAGTTGTTTCAGCCCTGCGTCACAGAATAACCATAGAAAATTTTGGCGTGGAAGCTCCTGCGATCTCAAACCTTTTGTGCTAATCGACGACTTTACATTCAATCGCTTTTCTTCCTTTTTTTTGTGAGTGCGAAGTGCACACTTATTTTCAGCTGCGAGGATGACGTTTTATTGAGTGTGGGGATGAATAAATCGTTGCAGGCACCTGCTTCAAAGCTATTCGACTTGCTATAAGAACAACCGTTTTGGTGTACGCATAGATTAACTGCACTTTTTTTTTCGTAGGATTTATTGCAGCAATACTTTTTTCATCAAGAGTGCATTGTATTAGTCGGTCAATTATTTACTTGTTCTAATTACCTGGACAAGATTATTCATATTTGTGTTCATCCCTTGACCGAAGAGCAGTCTTGTTGAAAAATGTTGACTACCATTCCGTTCGGTCTCTTCAATAGACTTTTTTTGAAAGTGTGGGCTGCCTACACTTCGTGACACCGTAACTTGGAAAAGGGCGACCGCCACCGCCCCCTCGAGCCAATCAGAGACGGAGTGAAGGTGTGCGACAAATCTGTGCAGACGAGCACTCTAATGATATGTTGTCATGTGCCTCTCTCTAACGTGCATATTGACTCACCGAGACTGTAGCCTTTGCCGTTTCCCAAATTGTGATGGAACGAATTACAGTAGCGACTACTCTAATTGCCCAAGGCCTTCATACTTTGGGCATTTGTTCAACAAGAGTGTTATGTCCGCAATCACTGTGAACTCGGCTGAGCGCCTATTGGACTCGAATGCTGCATTACCGTTCGACGTGAACTGGGGCCCATTCGTGTGCTTTACGCCGAAAAAAAAATGGCGACAGTCGTGTTGCTTGATGGGGTTTTGCAAAGGGTCTATTTTGTCATACGTATAGGAAGTGTCCTGCTATAAAGCAATGCATCAACACATACTATTAAACTAGATGCTCAGAGGTGTGTTTGTTTTTGCAATTAACAAGTTACAGCAGTGTGCTTTATTGTTATCATGTGTGAAGTTTTAAGTATCCTCTCTGGAATGCCTACAAAGGTCTCTGGAGGGAATAAATTAATAAATAACATTTTCACATCACTGGAGTTGGTTTTCGGATGTGCCACATGTTCAGGAGACGTGGAACGAGTGCAGCCCAATGCAACCAGTCTGCCAGTCTGGTATGTCCCATTAATTAATATTGAGGGGTCAGAGATGCGAGTGTCCTCAAAAGGTCCAGCACGCACGGTAAACACAATTCTTTATGTATAGACTGTGAAGGCGTAAAGGCGAGCGGAAATATGTTTGTTTGGTTAGTGTATCAAATATGTTTATTTCCACTTGATTACATAATTATTGGTTCTTTGCAAATGATTCCATAACGAGTTCTTTCTGCAAAAGTCTTGTGTCAGGTGTTCAGTCGTAATACCTGTGGTCTTTGTTCTCGGATGACGCCCCTGGCACGTCGGTGTTCAGTTTGGTCAAGTGGCAACTTTGACCGATTGATGCCGTCTTGTAATCATACGTCATGTGCGGCCATTGGCATCTGATGCACTGAAGCTGCAGGGCTGGCTTCTAATCCGGATATTTTTCTGGTAGTTTTCTGCATCAATGCAGCAAGCTCGGGCATATATGAATGCTTCGGCGTTGGGGTGTATCGTTGAATTGGCATCGAATAGTAACGGGCAGCCGGTGGCGGTCGTCGTGAGGCACAAGTCGCCCTCGGTTCGTCAGATGCCGCTTCGCTCGAAGAAGTCTCCAGTTGAATTGCCTGTCCAACTTGTTCCGAAACAATCTCGGCAATCAAAATAAAAGCCGGGCAACTGATGGCAAGAAGTAGCTTCCTGATCTCCTCCCGGAAAACGTTGTGGATGATGTCGCGGATGCCTGGGAGGCTGGCGTCGAAGTTGCAGCTGGACGACTCGAGTGTCGAGACGCTGGGGAGTTGTTGATATTGACAGGCTCGGGCCTGCAGTGTACATTCAATGTTGGAAGCCTCGGTGATATGAACCCTTTGACTGTTGTCGTGGGGTTGCGGACAAAGCTGTCGAAGGTGTTGTCCCTCACATGAGGGACATGGGATTCTTAGCTTCTTGTCTTCTGCAGCATCAGGGTTGGCGTGGGTGCTCGATCAGACGCAAAACATCCTCCACAAAGGCGGTGATGCTCTCGTTGGGGCCGTGTCCTGGACAGAATCAGGAATTCGGCTCTCTCTCGTCAATGTTGGCTGATGAACGTGCACTTCAGCTCGATCTTGCAAACTTTTCACGACGTTAAGGAGGATTCGTGGTTCTCAAACCAGTGCCTGGCAGTTTCTTCCATGAGAAGTATAGGTTCTGCAGGAGCTGGTTGTCCGTCTACCCACTGTGGCGGGCGACACGGTCATAAATTTCGATCCAGTTCTCGACGTCTTCATACACCTTGCGTGAAAGGGCATCAGAGTGCGAGGAGCGACGGGCATGCAAACGATGGTGGGGGCGGACGCGGTTTGCTGCTACAGGTTTGCCATTGTTGGCTTAGTCAGCTTCGGTTTTTCTGGCAAAAGACCGAATTCCGGTGGTTCTTGCTGGTATAGCAGCGACTGGCTCGGATTTCAGGTTCTTCGTGGTGAATTTCCGAGGTTCGTCCTTGTGGTACTCGCTCGTCTTGCGGTTTTTCTGCCGGGCTCGGGATAGGACTTGGTTCCTGGCTCGCCGGGGGTTTAAGACGCGGGATAATCCGCCACCCGTGTCTTGTTATCGGGCAACTCGGCTGAGGAGCCGCCAGGGTCGACACACAGTGAAGGGCTATGGGTAAAGTGCGCAGCACCTACAGCACAACATACGATGACAGCTGAGCATGGCCTGGAACTTTTCAGAATAGTAAATATTGATAGAAAATAGGACTGGAGCAAGCATCCGTGACAATATAACAAAACAGACAGAAAATAGTCTATCCTGACCACTAAAGAAACTGCACGTACTGCTTTATTGGCATTCTGTCCGAATAAATCGTCTCCTTCGGGGTTTGGCGAATGCTGTGGACGAGCTGAACTGAAATGGATGTGGGACCACTTTTCTGGTAATGAGCCGCTGCAGACTGTCGTCGCAAAGCGGCGTGAACGGATGGACTGGGTAGGTTACACGCGCGATGAAATGTCCATACAGCTTGCAATTCGCGTAACGAGTGTTGATAAAACTTTTGTATCGACAAAATGTGCGACAGGCCAGCGGAATCAATACCAACTGCAACACCTGTGCTCCGTGAAAGTGCACGTCTACGCCAGAACAATTTAGGAAGCAGCACAGCACCACCTAAACCACGGCACAGGAACTACCAGCTTGAAGGCAGCTCTTCGGTGCGCCGCGCACCTGTGCTCCGTGAAAGTGCACGTCTACGCCGGAACAATTTGGGAAGCAGCACAGTATCATTTAGCACGGCACGGGAACTACAAGCTTCAAGGCAGCTCTCCGGTGCACCGCACAACCAAAGTGAGCCTTCAGTCATTTGAACGAAGCGGCACCACGATTGCACACTGCCAAGCACGACTCACGCAATTTCCGTCACTAAACTGTGTATCCAAATATATTGCACACGCTTCACTGCAGACCTCGAAGATTCCGATGGTCAACGAGAGCACAGAATTTATCCTAGCGGTATCCGAATCAATCCGAGGTCCGAGCAACGTAGGGCCGATTGTCTCTTTCGTGGCAATATCCCCGTCGGTCACCAGCGAAATGCACACCGTTCCTCCTTCTGTTCACGTTATACCTACGTCAGACGCCACGCTGAACTCTGAAGTCGTTTTCGACCGGCCTCATATGACGGCTTCCGCGTCTGAAATCAACTCGCCGAGACGAACGACAACGAACAAAGCATCCGACAAGCTCCGGCCAATGCTCCGGCCCAGCTGGGGCCAGCCACTGCATGGGCGCTGCCATCTTTTATGTGACGTCACGTATTTGGTTTGGTGACGTGACGAGGGGTCAAATTTGCGTACAATGGCAGCGCCCTTATGGGGGTCACTTTCGAGTGCAGACCGGAACCCCGGTTTATCGCTCTAAGCCCCTCTACCTCGTTGTCATCAGCACTGATGACGTCATCAGTGACGTCACTGATGACGTCATCGGCATCCGCATTGCCATCGTCATCATTGTTGATGACGTCATCAGTGACGTCACGTGACCTCCTCCCCCCTACCCGAGGTCACTTATGCCCCCGTACCCTTCCCTCCTCCTCCTCAAGAGCTGCACTCTTATTCGGCGTTACAGGGAGTTGTAAACGGCTTTCACTTTTTTGTGTTCCCAGACATTCTAACCTCTCGCCCCTCACAAGAATGATGGCCTTGTATAACAATTTTGAGTCACCAGCAAAAGACGTCTTTATGCATTTTAGCGATTTAAAAAAAAAATAAAGTAGTGGCAGGAAAAATGACATGGCATCTGCATTTCAATGTTGTCTTTGTACTTTAATTATTGGAGTGTCTCGCATTACTTCTTTTCGTTTGTGGATGTATTATGATGTACCACTGGCAAGACGTTTAGCTGTTGGTGGGCATCCTCAACTGAAGAATTAATCAATAAATAAATCACCGCCATTTTTGAAAACGAGTTGCGCCACCTGTAGTGAATTGAAGTCGCGATCAGCACTAACGAAATCGGTTGCGAGCCAGCTGGCTCGCAACCGAAAGGTCACGGGTTCGAATCCCGCCTAAAGTTCTTCAAGTTTGTTCTTTAAGGCTACTGAATTGTTTCATAAAGTGAAATAATTTAACTCCTGCCGTACATTTGTTTTTCAATGCTTCCGTCCTGTTCGAGACGAGTGCCAACTTTGCGTGGCCTAGTCAGTCGCGTGTCTAGACACGCGACTGACTAGGCCACGCAAAGCACGCTTGGACGGCGAATGAGAAGGCGATGCAACCGGGGCCCGGTGGCGCTATCGTGTTCCACTCTTGAAAGCGAAGCTTAAGCGCTTTCCAAATTTTGGTTATACTTGACAACGTCATTGTACGTAGAATGCGTCTTTGGCGCAGTAAACCTCAATTTTCGTCTAGCCAGAGCTCGTACCGCGACGTCCAACAAGAACGCTGTTGGTTGTTGCTACGGTCACAGGATTTCTTACGCCAGCCAATGGGAGTGAAATACCACGCACTAGGAAGTTGTGCTGCGCCAGTAACGCTATACAGTAGGGAGTTTTAGAACAACGTACGCAATTTTAGCGCACGGTAGCTCTAAATTTAGCGCTTGTGTTAGCGCGCGCGACGCAAGAGAGTTTTAGAATAGCGTTTCTCCGCCGCCACGCAAAAGCCCAAGCATCTCGCGCTTGCAACGTCACCGAGATACTGTCACAATTTTTATTTCACACACGAAATGGTGTAACTTGAGAAAAAGAAAACAAGATTTTGGGCCAGAGTAACTATTTCAGATTTGTTTAAACATGAGAATGCGACGCGAGCTGTCGACCTGTCATGTCCGCTTGCGTTGCCTCGGCAAGAAATGACGAGGCGAGGCAACGTCGTGGCGAGAAATGTTCGCGCGTCGCAAGCATCAAGTTGCCGGTGATCGTTGCCCACCTTACTGGGTTTTCCAAACCAAGTGCATAGTCATCCCGTATTGAAAATCGCAGTCACGAGGATGCCGCCGACGTCGCCGTCCCGACGCCGCCAAAGCGGCCGCAGCCATAGTCCTAGGAGCCGCCATCTTTTTTAACTGTGCTCGTTTTGGCTTTAGCCAATTTCTCATCACAAATCCTCCTTGGTGGAACACAAAGAATCTTTGCGTACGCACGCAATTTCCAAAAACTAGCGTACGCTAAAATACCGCACACAATGCGCAAAACGTGGTTAGCATTCGTCGCATGTGCAGTGGGGATGACGCTATTCTTTGCGTGCGCAAAGCTTTAACGTGCGCTGTTCTAAAACTCCCTATTGTTCTCGCAGTCGTAACGCTTTTGAGTTTCGCCTTAGCGTCCCGCCTTTCCGTCTTATTTTTTCACCAAAGTTACCTACACCAAAATCTACTCTACTTTAAAAATCTGCTCTTGTTTGCAGAGCGTCAAAAAGCAAAATAACGTTTAAGGGTTCCTTTTCTTCATATGTCCCTGACTTGCCTGCCACTACCCGATACGCAGCCAGTAAAGTTTGAACTTAATATCGTTTTATTGTTGGTTTAGCTTAAACATGTAAACTGACTTCGTCCAGGGGTGAATTCGAGTCCACGAGTTGTTACAAATAAGCTCGGCCGTGTCCCTTGTCTCGTCAAGAGAAAAAGGACGACAGTCGACGCGTCTGTATTGTGCTGTTCTAATCTAAATCCCCGCTGCATTTCAATAGAGAGCTCGAGCTGGCTTCCATCCTGATCCCGGGAGTCTTTTCCGATGCAAAATCAAAATCCCCGAATCAGAAACTTCAGGATAACATTCGACTTGTCAAAGCGGGAACAAGTTGAATCAAGAGAGGACAAAACAGTTGACCAAATTTACTGTCGCAGGTGCCTTTTGAATTTGAGCAGGCACTGTCAGCTTTACCAAACTAAGCTAGGGAGCTCACCATTGTGAACGCTGACCCGAGAATACACGAAAGCCGCTTTCTTTTCTTCAGGCAAAAGAAAGGCGGGAATCGTGCGATGTTTTTTAAGCTCATTGTCCCTGTTGCCAACGTATGCAAATAAGGTGCTCTGGCTTGTATCAATGCATGTAAGAGGAGTCTGTTTTTCTCCGCGGTTGCTGCTACTACACTTGTATTCAAATATATTCAAATCAAACTAACTTTTAACAAACGTTTTTATAAAGGCTGGTATTACTTGGTTTATAGTAAATACAAAAAGTAGTTTTAGAGCATTACTTTCAATACACCAATCTCAATAAAAAATGGAATCCAACTTGTTACTTCATCAATCAAGTTGGCTAACCAGCGTAAAACTTTATTTTGCGCTATTTTTTTCCAAAGAATATGACGTGGAATTGCCGTGTAAATTATTAAATTGCTTAGAATTCTCAAGATGTATCTAAAGTTGCTCGTTGTTGTTATGCGTACGACTCAACATTACATTAAAAATTTGCAGCGCGGTAGTTAAGTCGCGTTAAAAAGATTATTGCCGTACTTTGTTGGATTCAACCAAAACAAACCTCGAAAACCTATCACTGTTCAACAATAAATTTTGCGTTATGCTCTTTCCTGTACTAACCACAGCTAACCATTATTCTGATTTTACGAAGAGAGTATCGAGTAGTTTTATAACATTTGTTTCTCGACGTATATATTCGATGATTGTTTATACGTAATATCTCAGCCTGAAAAGAATAAAAGTAATATCAGCACACGCTGCACGGAGGCATGGCTTCCTCCCCAGTGTCCGACAGACTGCAATGTACAATCACTTTTATAGAAATGTCTCACAAACGACCTAGACATACACAATTAGCGAAACATACTTATGTTTCTTCTTTTTTTCTTCTTCAAATTATCGTAATTTGTTTTTTATCCTTGAACTGGCGACACCATGCATCTTTTTACTTTGTTACCTTTCTCAGGTAATGTGTGATGCGTGAAGTGTTTGATCACGTGTCAACAAGGCTGCTACGCGTGAAATAAAGTCCCACACCCAGTCACGCGATTTTTATTTGCCATTTTAATTAGATTCCTTCCATTGTTTCTAAACAAATTATACTTCGGTTTAACTTGAACGAGACCAAGGTAAGGGAGAGTCGTAAATTCTATAGTTTTGTGTGTGTGTGCGTGTTTTTTCAATTAGTGTACTCTTTCTACTGAGAGAGTACATGCTATTACGCAGGTGATTCCCCTGCGTAATACCTTATGACACCTTTCCGTATGTGAAGCACCTCCACACAAACTTTTTTTTCCCCACCGGCTGTGTACAGTATATTAACCTGGGAAGTTGTGGGGCCAATTCAAAGCTCGATCTTTTATGCCCTCGTGCATGGGTAGGTGCTGCTTCCGTCTTGCGCAAAGCGTAAACGTCTGCACCCTTAATTAACGTTAGTGGGTACTATAAAAGTATTCGTTACGTCATCACTTCCACTGGCCAACGAGACGGAAGTGACGCAAAAAGAAGTCTTCGAGCTTTTCGGGTCAACGCGGTTATGAAATAAACGTTTTACTCATATATTATTTTTTTTAGAGTAGGCCATATCTGTTTTAATGCGGGGAGCCGTCGAAAGATGAGACTAAAGTAAAGAAGAATATGACTGAAGCGAACAGACCAGTGTAAGAGCCTTCTTTAAAACGACCGTCTCTTACAACAATTAACACGGCAGTCTACCGCCCACACACAAACTCAATGCGTGTGTCCTTGGCGAAGCAGTTACTCCCTAGTTATTCTATATGGTGCAATCGTAAATACATTATCACACTGTAAATTTCCTTCAACAATTACTATAGTACGTAATATTGATACTGCTACAATGTTTAATATTTTGATATTATATGTAATTCACCAAAGAAGACCGCCACATATAGCTTTCATGTCGCAACGAATAATACCCTTTTCAAATAATGCATCCACCTCAAAACATTATTTAATCACTTAATTAGAAACGATCAATATTAAAATTTATTATTGTTATCTAAAAATGTGCGACTACTCAAATTCGTTATCGTACGGTACAAATCGCAAAAACAAATTCACGCCTGAATAAAGATACGCTCAGCGGGTTTAACACACACCCCAAGCCAGGCGCATTTTTTCGGTCGCGCACCAGTCGCCTAGCTGTGTTTGGAGATTTATGTTTGTCCTATGTCCCTCTTGTTACCCTTCTCCAGGGATTATTTTCGTCATTCTTGTCCAGCTCGCTTGCACCTTTGCATTTAAACGCATTATATTCATGACCGTATACCACCTTGGCAGACGACAGGTGAGAGTTGGCGCACGAACATTTACAACAACACCGTGTCACCTCTTATGTAAGCAACAGTCATATGTAGCTCACTAAGCTACGCGCAAGTGCCACATGAGGACAGCACTTGTAAAACGTTCCGATCAGTGGACCTGTTGGCAAATAACAATGTCGGCTTTTAACCGCATTCAGATCGCTCGTACATCATACAAAATACACGGTGACAGACACCGTCATACAAGAAAGACGCACGCCTTAAACACTGTCGGCAGACTGTCTCTTTTGTACAATGTATTAGAAGTATCACTGCGGCATTGAACTCTCCGGTTTTCACCGGGAAACCTAGACAAGCATCCATCGGTAATGAAAGTCCTCGGCGTTCATCAACCGTTTTAAAGTCGACGTGCATCAGGGAAACCGAATTGCAGGTCTTGAACTGGATCCATCTAAAGGCGCGTCCACAGCGGCGATGTGCAGCACTCGACGATAACTTTCATCGCAAAAACGGCCATCGCGAAAAGAAAAACAAAAAAGTGCCGCATTTCGAGCAGTCGCTCTAGCTGACCCGACTTTCTGCGATGCGATCTAGCCGCCGAGAGGCTAAGCCAATCAGCGGCGTTCGGAGCGAGAGTTTTCGAGAAACAACTGGATCATCGCGCACGCCAAAGTAACCGTCTGATTTTTTTTTTTTTGCGATGCGATTTAGTCGCATCGCTCGAGTGCTCTACATCGCCGCTGTAAACGCGCCATAACAGTCGAAAGTGTTATACGCCGATCCCATTGGGAAAAACAAAATCACGTTGAAAGAAAAGGCGCGTTTGGGATGCAGGTTTACATAAAATAGACTGGACGCTTGGGGAAAAAGTCGGGAGACCCCTGTTTGTCGAATTTGACAACGTGTGTCATTACTTGACGCATTCGTGTCTTAACGCGTTATTATATAAACCGGTACACGGGACTCTTGTACATTATTGGAACGAAGAGATTCAGATCTGAGACCCCGCGCCGCTTGCATCATTCTATTCCGCATAAGAACGGACACGCGACGGTCGGCAAATTGGAGGCTCCTCGCAGCGGCGTCCGTGCATTAGGCCGAAACGTAGAGAGGATAAATGCGCTTATCTGAACGCCATTAAGCTCTTTTCGTCATCCTCGGCGAAAAACCAGTTCCGAAGTGCTGCCAGTGCCGACCGGCTACGGCTTAGGTGTTCATCTTCATATTAAGGACGACAGCACTTCAGTCTTATTATTGTCGAGACGTCGAGGTAAACACTCGCCCCCGTTATTCACAGCGTCTGGAAGAAACTGTCTAGCGCAATGCACAAGATGAAAAATTCATAGCGTCTGGGAGGACCCGACTCGACGCTGAAGACGCAGACAAGTGTACGCCACTCGGCAGACGACGTAAAAAGCAATTCAGTAGCAATCCACAGGGATCACCTAACATTTACGGAGGCACTGATAGCTTCCAAGCGTCTGCCCTCTCTTGATGAAGCAAGATTTGGTCCGAGTGATGAAATGAGTCTATACTGCTTTCAAACAGGCAGAAAGGTGTTTTTTTCTTTTTTTTCCTTCTGCAAAACTACTTAAAACTTGTTCGCAGCGATTTATATTTTTTTTCGTTTTATATTGCATGAAATACATCATAGAGAATTGATGAAGAAATTGGTGTGTCACCTGACGTATATTTCCCCACTAAATTTAGCAGGGAAACTGAATGGTTGTATGGGTCACGTGACGTCGATTTCCCGCTAAATTCAGCGCGGAAACTGAATTGATGTTTTGGCCACGATAATTTTTCCCTAATATAACCTAATAGGTCACGTGTCGTCAATGGTCGGTAGCAACGTTTTCAATCAATTGCCTGCATTCGAAGCGCATACCTTTTTATGCCAACAGTTATCATCCAGTCGAAGCTAGCAACAATGGATGCACTATATTCGTTTTCTTTCTGTTTTTGCGGGAGAAAGGAAGCGGCGGTCATTTCCCTGGAAAAAAATCGAATAATTGGTCCCGTGTGCGGAGAAGCTGGGACCAAGTTTAATAAGATTAGTTCTTAAGTGCGACCGAAACGTGAGAGCTTTACACAAAACTCATCCCCGCAAAAATCTTGCCTCTGATAGCAAATCTTCCCCGCTCACAGCACTTCCACGAGCTTCAAATCAAAAGACCCCTTTGGATTTTACTTGAATAAAAACAAACAAAAGTCAACAACAACCGCAAAAACTTTATTTTCAATATTTATCCTCCGACGAGATCGTTTTTTTTCCCTCTTTTTAAACCCTCTGCAGTGTGGTATTTTTAAGACACCTACAGCGTCGTCCTGTCGTTGTTTTAGGTGTTTGGTCGTCATTCGGAGGAGCCCAAAGAAGCCGTAAAAATTGAAGGACAAATCGACAGGCCCCCGCGAGAAATTCCGAGCTCGGACTTCATACCCCGGGCTATGGGTAGTTGTTATCGACGGCTACTACATTTTTTTTCTTTTTACCCGTGACGGCTATTACTTTTTTTTCTTTTTACCCGTGCGCATACTTTGTTCCACCTTAAAGGGCCCTGCAATCATAATTAAGCGTCTACCTTTTTTGCGGTTTCCACGTCTCTTGGGGTTCGGGCAAGCCAGCGGGCACGGAGGGAGTCAATAAATATCAGTGCGTCATATTTTAACCGGACGACGGCGGAAACCTCCTCCACCGACGGGGGCGACCCGCGGTACCGAAAGCGCGCGTAGTGTGACGTCTTAGGTCCTGGGCTTACTACTGGTCAGAGCCGCTAAAAGTTTTTTCTAAGTCGAAATACAAAAATATAAGTGGCGCGAACCGTTTCAATTATTTATAAAAGTAGTTTTTGTTCAGTATTTGAGATCAGAAAAGAAACAAATGCAGTTTATAAAGTACGGAAACAAGAAATGATCCGTCGACATACCCGCCACCAATCGGTGCAGAAGGCGGCGCCTACTAGAAAGGAGTAGTGGGATCAGGCACCGACACGGAAAGGTCCCGGATGTACGCGGCGGCGCTGCGGCCGTAGGGACCGAAGGACCCGGCCGGCTCTGAGCGTTCCCAAGGCCTTCGGTGAGCAGCTTTGTCTTGCGGTTTGGCCGTTTCAGCGTTATGGCAGCGCAAGTGGCTCCCATTCTGAACTGATCTTTACCTCGTGTTTGCTGTCGTTTGCGGCGGGGGGAAGTGGCCGAGTGGGCTAACGCGTCTCAGCTCGGAGCGTGGAGCGAAAGCTTGCGCTGGGAACCTCCTGGGTTCGATTCCCCACCGCCCCCGCCCGTTTCGATCTGGATGAGTTTCGTACCGGCACGCGTTCGTGTGATCACTACTGTGTGATGCACGTTAAAAACCCCAGGTTAGCGGTTGTACCGCACTGGCTAAATTTCTCATCTACGGCTAAGAGACCGATTACCCGTTGAGGCGCATCTCCCCATCATGGCTGTATAAACATAAAGAGCAAACCATTTTTTTCGTTTGCGTCCAATGAAGTGTCATGCCGAATTTGGTGTTTAATCACGCAGCAAATGCAATGAGAGCCGCTCTCAGCTGCCCGCTACATACAGCCTATCCAGAACACGCTTTAGTGGCGCCCTCTCGCGCCGTCGACACGGAGTACGGCAGCCGTGAGCGCTCGCTCAGCTCACCACCCCTCGTCTAGTTCACGGCCACTCAAGCAACCAAGCGACGTCATGAAGGAGGTTATTTTTTTTTGCTTGTTTTTGTAATTTTAATTTGCCTATAACTTCTAAAATAAATCGAAATTCGAGAAAAAGAAATGTGTCATTAAGTTACTACGTTCAGTGCGCTCAGGTATGGTGCAAATTAAAATTAGTAAAAGCCATTGCAGGGCCCCTTTAAGATGGACGACAGGGGACGCTACGAGCCACTGAAACTACCAATCCAATGCCGCCTGAGTGTCACGTGACATTCGGGAGGGTCGCAGTCATGTATGAGGGAGCGTAATCACGCAAAACTTTTGAAAAAGCTTTCAGACTTTCCAATCTGGTGAAGAAGAAAGACCAGCGAAGCTGTACTATGGTGGAAATGAAGTAATGGCCCGCCGCAAGTCGGCAAGCCAGAGCGAAAAGGCCGGAGAGGTTGCCGCCGTCACTCACAGATGGCGGTAGCTGTCCAGAGTTTTGTGTCATCATTTGTTTGTTGGCGGACACGATACTGGGGAAACTAACCCTAAACAACTCCGCTGTAAAAAAAAAAAGATTTACGTTTGTGTTTAGACAGCGTAAGGTCGGTTCTGCCCTTGAGGTACAGCAACACTGGTTTACTACTCTGTAGACGAGAAATTTAGCCAGTGCAGTAGCACCACTGCTATCCTGGGGTTTTTAAGCGTGCACCACGCAGTATACTGATAAACGATCGTGAACGCCGTTACGATGCTCATCCAGATCGAAACGGGAAGAGGGGGGGGGGATTGAACCTGCAGGATCCAGAGCGAGCTTTGTCTCCACGTGCTCCGAGCTACGCGGTGCGCTAACCCACCCTGCCACGTATCCCCCACGTGGTGCGTCCGCGGCGCTCAATTGACCGGGATCACTCGTAGCTCCCGCTGTGGTTCAACGTTACGTGAAACGTTAGGTTTCCGCGGAGACAGTGTTGGTTTCAAACACGACGGAAGACGAGAGGGGAGTTTAAAGGTATACCGTGACTGAGGTCAACCCCAGCCGTGGATGTCTCAACGGTCTCGCAGACGTGTGGCGGCGGAGAATTGAATTTCGCATGCCCCTCTTTTATTTATTTTTTATCTATTTCGCTTTCGTTCGATGAAAATTGTTTTTCTTGAGGGGTCTTATTTCGAAGTGAGAGGGTTTTCACCAGATCCGTTCATCAATCAATCGAGAAATTTTTCTTTATGTTTTGTTTGAAGTATCAGTTCAACAACTTCTGGGGAGGGGGAGGGGGCAAAGGGGAGGGGGGTCAATCTACGTAGAACACCAGACCAGCGTATTACGTCATCGTAAGTGAAATCTTCCCACCCGCTCCTTCTCGGCAAGCGGGCCAAAGCATGACGAAAGCAGCCGCATAGCCGGCGACGCATCCGTCTTGGCGTCGCCGCGCGTTAGCGTCCCGCTCGACGTGACAGACTGCAAGACGCGCTGTCAACGATGCTGACGCAGGCTAGGTGGCGCATGGATGTTTGGATGGAACTAACGGCTGTACCTTTTATAACGGGCGGTAGCTTGCACCACCTAGCTTAGAAATTAAGAACCAAACGTATGGTTTCTTTCCTTCGCCAATATGTGTAGTCGTGGATTCACTGGCGATGACGATTGGGGGGAAATACGCGCGCCTCGTTTTCTAGGTGGTGATGACTCAGCTGCACGAGTGCTAGCCGGTGCGGGTGCAAGTGCGTGTCAGTGTGTTTGTGTGTTTGTGTCTGTGTGGGTGGAGCTGTATACGTCTGCGTTGGTACTTTCTTTTTAGTGGAGACAATCTTTGTCACCGAAAACTCTTTTTTTTTTAAGAAGGAAGCCTTTTTTCTTAATAAAGTAAGATGAAAAGCGTGTCCCTCATGCTAATAAAGATTTTTTTTAATCCGGAAAAATTAGAGTGTTAAGGTGCAATGGGCGAGTCAAAGAGACGCGCAAACCAAACGCTCTTACAGTAACAAAAAAATAAAAATAGCAAGACACACGTAAGCCACCATAATGTACACACATCAACCGACCTTAAAAATGCCAACTCAGACTTAAACACATTAAAAAGATATTAAATAAATTGCATCTGAATTTGTTTTGTTTTTTCTTTCTATTATGTAACGCGCTTCTGAAATGTTCGTTGCCCTATGATTCCTCTAAGCGTCGATCATATGAATTATCTTCAAACTTTCCCACTCACCAGCGTAAGACAAATTATCCAAAGATCTTACTGACAACGTACTTTGCTTTAACCTACCAAGAGTATGTCGACCTGACCGACCAATGCGGATGTTCGCGCACGATACAGGTATCTCTCATACGATGCCCATCGAGCTCACCACAATCTGTTTGTGAAGTTTCTTCTCGCAAACTTCCATATGAGATTGCCGCCAATCGATTAATTCGGCACAATCTATCCGCATCTCTGGGAAATGTTTTATACTCGGTGATTTGCCCCAAATTTGACTCAACACATTAATAGACACATCTGAAATAATAACCCAAATTACGAGTCACAATATATTTTTTCTCACCAAGTTATTGCTTTTCTTTTAATTGTTCCGAGAGGCTGAGAGGCTCTACAAGTAACTCTGTAAACATGACGTCGGATGTTGTAATAAGGGGCAATATGGTGCGGTACAACTTGTTCCCCACATATTACCAAAAAAAGAAGAAGACTGGTGATGTGAAATGAATGCTGGTTGAGCTCACGCCAGCCAAACAAGAAAACACGAGCCAGATTCTGTGTTTCTCAGACTGCCTGCTCCACTAGCCAGTTAGTTGTACAACATGCGACGTCATCGCCACTGGAGAAGGGCGGAAAACATTGAATCTTGGTTCTTGCATCGCCTACATTTGCCGTTTTCTCTATTGTTATTTTGAATTTGTAGATAACCAATAGCACGCCGGAAAGAGTAAAACCAGGATGTTCCGAAAATGTTTTTAATTTGGGTAGCTCAAAGAATTTTTAGGGGTCAAAAACAATTTTACGGCGAATCGCTAGGCAATTAGTGTTGGCATACGTTGTTACATATGTTGCATAGCGGGTAAATTGAATTTGTGTATAGGACACGTGACACGAAGTCACGTGACATCATTTTCCTGCTAAATGTTGTCAGGAAGCTGAATTGGCGTTGAGGTTACTTGACGTCCATTTTGCCGATAAATCTAGCGGGAAAACTATACTTGTGTATTGGTCGCGTGGACAAACGAAGTCATGTGACGTCATTTGTCCAGCTAAATTTAGGGAGTAATTTGAATTGTTGTTGAGGTCACGCGACGTCAATTTTTCCTCTAAATTTAGCGGGTAAACTGAATTTATGTGTAGGTCACGTGACGTAAATTTTCCCGATAAATCTAGCGGGGAAACTAAATTTGAGTATAGGTCACTGACATTTTTTCACGCGACGTGAATTTTTCCGCTAAATGTAGCTGGGAAGTTGAATTTCTGCATTGGTCACGTGACAAGAAGTCATGTGACGTCATTTTTCTCGCTAAATTTGGCGGGGAAACTGAATTGATGTGTAGGTCCCGTGACGTGAATTTTTCCGCTGAATCTAGCGGGGAAACTGAATTTGTGTATAGGTCACGTGACAAGAAGTCATGTGAAGTCATTTTTCTCGCTAAATTTAGCGGGGAAACTGAATTGGTGTTGAGGTCACGTGACCTCAATTTTCTCGCTAACTCGTGGCGTCACAGGCCACGGCTTCAATGGGTCAAAATTCGGAGCGTCTAGCCAAAGAACGTTTCACGTTAAAAGTCCGTGTGCTTGGATCGTCTTCCTGCGACTTCGGTATTGCTGTGTAACGTTATGCACGTCGTAGTGCCACACCACCGGCCGTGCCCTTGGCTCGTTAACCCAAACCCGCCCATAATTTGGCTCATTTCAGTTAAACCCTATCGCCTCGCCAAATTGTATACTTTACTATGGCACTTCGGACTTGGAATGGTCGACTTGTAAAATAACGCAATATTATTTTTTTTATATTTACATATCTATTTACATCTATGCCTGCTGCACCGTTATGCATTATGCTGGTGGTACGTGAGGGCAAGCATGAAACATGCATGCACAAAACGAGTAAAGTATAACGTGCATATAACAAGCAACAGAGACCATGTCTCACTCTACGACGTACCTCTGTGATATATTATAAAGCAATCATCCTGAAATAGTTTGAACAGAAAACGGAAAGGAAAAACAGTCAGTATGATAATGATAATCTTCAACTTTTTTTAATGATCCAACCTTGAGGACACATAATGTGGTGGCAGGATGCAAACGCCTCTTTTGATACCTGTATAGCCATGATACATACTGTAAACAAAACTTCAACCAACCTTATATTTTGTTCAAGAAGGTTCGAAACTATTTACAAAAACTGAAAATAAAAAGTTAAAATTTTTTTAGGGGAATTCGATTATCAATTAACTTGAGCAAACAAAATAATTAGTTGAGTGGCGGAAATGGAAATATGTAATTTGCTTATGAACGACCTCGCCTGCCTACCACATCCCATGTGTAGTCGCAGTCCATGATTATGTGAAGGGTGTAGTCCGGTAGAGTCTTCTTTTTTTATTTCAAAAGAACATACAAAATAAAGAATTCTAAATTGATGCTAGTTTATTGATTGTTACGGACATAAGAGAACAACCAAGAATACATTCCAGTTTGTAAGACACATACATAAGGCAGGCACGTAGCCAGGATTTTGTTTCGGGGTGGCCCGCCCATGACAAAATGCTGTATGAGGGGGAGGGGGAGAGGAGGTCCCAGCAAAATGGAAGATTTCGGGGGGGGGGGAGGGGCGGGCCCCATGGGTCCCCCCCCCCCATCCCCCTGGATACATGCCTGACAGGAGGACACCGCATTTTGCAGTGAATTCCATGAGAGGAATACCAGTTCAACAAGAGGAACAAGAAAGTTTAAGCGACAAAATAACTGGGCTTGTCGGTACGGGTTCATCTTGAAAGAGCTCGAATGTAACACAGACGGAGAAAAGAAGTGGAAGATACAATCGCTGACTAACAACTGAAAGTTTATTCCGGATAAACCGCGAAAAAAAACTTTCAAAAACAGCCGACTTTTAATCATGATGGAATGGCGCCTGCGCATCACAGAACTGGGTGCTATCAGTTACACAACTCAATGGGCGATCTTCGCCCTATCTACAAATTCTACTTCACTGTCGATCAATGCCAAGGAAACCTGACTCACGCAAACTGGGCCCTCTTTTTATTTTTATTCTTTGAGCTTTTCCAATTGCACGAGCCTTTTGGTCAATATGTTTATACAACACGATGGCACTCTCTTTTCTAGTATGTTGAGAGACGAAAAGACGCCGGTTACTCAGTGTCGGTAATCGCCTGGGCCGCGGAAATAACAGCAAAAAGTATTAAAGGCGAGACGCGCGGCCAAGTTACGAAGAAAAGTAAAGAAATATGTGATGGTCATCCCTTACGAGCACCGGATGTCGCAAGCTTTTAAGAGAGCCGCCTCGAGTTATGGGGTAGATGGAGCGTTATCGGCAGGTCACAAGTTGACAGAACATGCTACGCAACCAAAAAACGCGCGAACACACAAAAAAAAAGGCTGGGGGAGGGCGGATGCGCAGATTTGAACACCGCATCGAGTTCGTGCCACGCGCAAAGGGCGTCGGGTACCAGGTACCCTTCTCGTGCCGGAAGCTGTCCATCTGGCAAACGGGGAGATGCCTCAACATTCCGGCATGCTGGAACACCGTAGTTTGTTCACGCTTGGCATTGCACTGCAGTGACTGTGCATGTACACCTTTACGTAGAAGGTGTTATCGTGTTGTGTAAACGTAGGAACCAAAAGTCTCGAGAAATCATAGAAGATCGCAAAATAAAGAATGAAGGCCAAACATGCGTGAATCAGGCAGTCCTTAAGCATTAACGGACAGTGAGGTAGAATTTTTTAGACCGGGGGAAAATCGTAGATCGAGTTGTATAACCGATAGCATCCCATTCTGTGATGCACAGGAGCCATTCTGTCGTAATTAAATATGCATACGTTATTTTTTTGCGGTTTATCTTGAATAAATTCTCAGTTAGCGCTTGTATTGTCCAGTTCTTTCCTTCATCCGTGTAACATTCGCGCTGTTTCAAGATGAAGAAAAAAAGCATAATGAAAGACAAAATGTGTTCGCTGTTGCTATGTTCCGCTAACATGCCCAGAGGTATGTCTATATGACGTCAGCCATTTCTGCAGCCAATGAGATGCCCAGAAATGCCCTTTTATGAGAAAGATGGGGGGGGGGGGAGGGGGGCGTCACATTCTACCTGATAGTTATATGGCTTATTAAAAATGTGTACGGGTTGAATTGTTTTTTGTGGAGGAAGGTGCGTGCGTGATATTTAATCACTCACGCACCCTCCCTCACAACAGAAATACAAACGCAAAAACCGTTGTCTGTTATTTATTTAAAAATTAGTAAAACACCAATAAACGTTGGAGTTGCTTAAGCACGTCCCGCATCCCGCCTGCGACTGAGGGAAGAACAAACAGACGTCGCGATCGGCAAGCGGTCACATATCAAGAGGACCCGCCAATCTCTAAGTTGTACGAGTTTGAACGACGCTAGCGGGAGTGGAAGTTTGCCCAGTGCCCGGGGCAAACAATCCCGCTCGGTCACCGAGATCTCTGCCGGTCAGTCAAGCGAGCAAACATTTTTTTTGTTTTTTTTTTAGTACAGATGTTGAAAACACGATTAAGGAGCGCCCCGCAAAGTTTGCAGTTTCGCAATCAAGGCCCTCTAGGAGACACGGAACGTCTGGACATCTATGGATGGGGCATTGGACGTCTTTGTCATTTAGACGAACACGTGTACTCCACGAAATCTTATTCGTTGCGCGCAAACTAGCGCAAACGCTAACGATGGGAATGCCGAGAACCAACTGCACCATTACCTATTGCCATTAAAAAAACAAAAACAAGTAAGCGCCGGCATTCAAGTTGCGACGTTTAAACAGAGAGGCGTCACGAACGTCTGGCCACCTTCCAAAATTAAATCAATCTCACTCCATTGTCGAGGTCTCGCACGGAGGCGGGTATGAGCTGAGGAAGAGGATGGATGACGAGAGCACGCGACGACATCAGAACACCGAACTCTGGTGGGAACGATTAGTGAGTAGAGGCATAGCCTCTTATATACTGACAATGCCTGGCAGATCGCCACGAGAAGCGGCCGCCGAAATGGAACATGTGGAGCGGTAGACAACGGATGAGAGGAGAGCCACGTGACTCGCGCCCCGCTGCGGCGAGATGCCGAACCACACTTCTCCCGAACGAACAAGTGTGTTTCGGGTCCTCGGCGCTGCAAAAGCTGTGCGCTGACATCCAGGTTCCCCGAGAAATGGTTCTTTGATGCTCTGTGCTACCAGATCCTCGCGCTCCAAATCTGCGACCGGGCACTCCATGGCTCCGTCGTCGAACTGCCAGGCTTTGTGAGTATAGAGGACGCTATTGTAGAGGCAAAGACAGCTGCCTTTGAGTTACTCTTTGACGCCTTCTAATGCCGAAAGTCGGCGTTCGCGTTTCAACGCGTTCAAGCAGTGAGTGGAAACAAAAGCGGCTGGCTTTTAGTCGACCCAATAATCAATCCAGTCAGCGCTCCACGCTCTGGCGTCACCGGGAGCTATTGTCTCCTTCCCTCTCATTTTCTTCCCGTATGAAGTGGTCAAAAACATACTGGCGCCAGCCTTGTCCAATGTGTACGTTGTAATGTATGTGAGCGAGCTTTTACACTCGCTCACAACATTCAAAGAAAACATGATTGTAAATCTTTAGCATTGACCCCGCCATGTTGTCATCGTGCAAGTACAGCGTCTGTAGTTTTAAGTTGATCGAGATTACATCCGCGTGCGTGCGGCTCGCGCTTGTTTACATAGAGCACCAGCCAGGAAGCTGCACCCATTCTTTGTGTGCACAAAAATTTAATATAAACCTCTCTGTTTATATATACATATATATATAACCCCTTTTTAGGTCTCCTAGCAGGCGTCACGCCACCTGCGCAACCATCATATCTTGTCTGTTTTCCGTTTATCGTTTTGTTTAAACTACACGCTGCAACGTATTACATTTCTTGGAAATTCTTGGTAAGTAAAAAGAGCACGTGCATCCAAGCGCGCCAAAATAAAACTCAATAATCGAAAAAAAATTAAAACAAAAGAAGGACACTGGAGGAGTAATCAAAGCAGCAAAAATAGCCTAACCCGAAGCCATTCGCGGGATCCTCGGACTTGATCCAAATCGTATGAATCAGACCTTCCCATCCCAAAACTGAGGTGCAGTGTTAAATGGATGAAGCTGTCCTTGCATTTCGTTGATTGTTCTTTAAAAAAAAATAACTAAGCGTTATAAAATATACAAATACAAACAGGATCCACATGATCTCATATTTTCGGATTAAAAAGAACACTAACCAAATGCTTTGTTATTATAGTCCCAATGGTTATTTAACTCACTCCGGGAATAGTTAAAAAAATTGTCAAATGCAAAATTCGTTAAAAGGAAGAAAAAAAAAACTTGTCGTATCGTCACAAATGTCAAATTCGTTTTACGTTGCTTATCTTCCGGAGACGTGGATCAGTATTCCAACGCCTTGAGATGTACTCTTTTTTATTTATTCTCGATACCTATGTCATTTTCTAGCAAAGCCGATCATGACGGACGGCATACGAGATATTCCCCTGTACACGCTCAAAAGCTCATGCATGCATCCTCTCTTGCAAATCTCTCGAAACACCAATCACGGGTTTTTATATAATTTCTTTGGCCTAGAGCCACTCCCTACATAAGAAACATAGGGTGTTTTGGAGCTTTCAATATGTCATTCTATTCATGTGTTTCTTTCTTTTTTTTTTTGCTTTGTGTTTTATCGTTACACATATTTAACTCCACAAGCCGCCATATAATTGGCTGCAGTGCAATACTAAAGTCCCTGTCACACTGAGGCAACACGACGGCAACAGCAACACAACAGGTTGTCCAACAGTCGGGCAACTTGTTGCTCGCTCCCCGTGTTGTCCGACCAACCTGTCACATCGCGGCAACGGCAGCACAACATGGACGACAACCAAAATGTTGCCTCGGTATGACAGCTTTCGGCAACAAAAACAGCAGCAACTTGTGTTGGACAACGTGTGTTTTCCTGATCCCTGGCTGAACGAATTTCGGGCCGGCAAGACGACAGCACAAATAGCTTCGATGGCAGAGCTAGTTCCCTGTCATTAACGCCTTGCTCAAATAAAGCTTGGAAAACGTTAACATATAACTGGCATGCAGCAAAAATATTTTTATGAATATTTTTACAGCATAATTACGGAAAACAATTGCCGAAATGGTCACAGCTACGGTAGTGAACGTTCAGACTGGTGTTGAAATTAGAGCCACCGAGAGACCAGCTCAAATTACTGCTAGTGAAATAAAATGGCATGCCTACTCACCCCCTGATAATGTATAATAAAGATAATCCAGAAAAGAAAATATTTAAAAAGTCGAAACATTAAAACGGTCACACTGATCATGATTGTTGATGCGTGGAACTTAGAAACAGCCGCTACCAGACACCCGATTTGTGTTAAAAATACCAAGGACGTTTTGGTAAATTAAGCGATCTTATAGCATGCGGTAGGAAAATAGACAGCGTTGCAAAATATTTATTTCACCGATTGTTATGAAGGCCTATCGTGTCGCTTTCGCAGTTTTGAAACGCTGTCAGTTCAGCTCAACACAACGTTACAAAACGACGCTTTGGAGTACTGCCGGTGCTTCCTCATTTTTACAGTAGAAATAGGAATTGCATGAAAGAAAGAACCGGACAGAAACACTTCATACCGGGTGGCGTAAATCCCCAACACATATCAGCAATCTCACTTTCATTGGTTAGGGCAGTCCACTTTGTAATCGAATGAAGAACATTTTGATAAAATGAAGGGTGGAAAATACTCCCCGTGTCAAGTTTTCTCATCACAGTCACTCGTTGATGTCGTCCCGTGGTAATTTCCGGCCCTTCGAACTCACTAGCACTTTGTAGATTAACATTTCTAGTGACGCCGCACCGCCACACGAACGAAGGTAAACAATAAACATGGCGAAGTGTTCCTCGTGTTGACCCTGCCGTCAGCGCGGTGTGACAGGGTAGTCTGACAACAAATCGGACAACACTGTTGCCGGGCAAAAGCAACATGTTGCCCGGCTGTTGTTGTTGCCGCGACGTGACAGGGTCGACGGCAACACGATGTCCTCGTGTTGCCGAATAAAGTTGTCCACATTTTTGAAAACCGGAGACGACGGACGAAAAAGGGGACAACACACAAAACGTTTCAAACGCAGCTACTAAAGTTTATTTGAACAGTCGTTTATCCAGCATCTCTTCCACACGTCTTCCGGAACTGCACACTCACTGGAACCTGTTAGCCAAGATACATCTCGTCTTGACTTTTTTCTTTTTTCCTTCTCTTTTCTTTTCGGTTCCTTTCCAAGCCATTGCACTTTGTTCGTACACAGCTATTGCAAAACATAAACCCCACACTAACAAAAATAAAGAAAACAGCATCAAAAGTTTTTGGGTCGCTTCGTCTAGTCTGATACCAATTCAAACCTCCGAACTCACTTCATACACAGCACTGCAACCAAAGCCCCCTTGTCGCACCCCCCAAGGTCGGACCCAACGCACAACACCTTCACACAAGCTCCAAGGCCTAAATATCACGCACAAGGACCCCACACTAAGGGGGCTTTGGTTGCAGTGCTGTGTATGAAGTGAGTTCGGAGGTTCGAGTTGTTATCAGACTAGACGAAGCAACCACAAAAACTTTTGATGCTGTTTTTTATTTTTTTGTTTTTTAGTGTGGGGGCTTTGTTTTGCAATGCTGTATACGAACAAAGTGCAATGGCTTGGAAAGGAAGGGAAAGAAAAGAGAAGGAAAAGAGAAAAAAAAGTCAAGACGAGATGTATCTTGGCTAAAAGTTCCAGTGACATGTGCAGTTCCGGAAGACGTGTGGGAGAGTTACTATATAAACAACTGTTCGAATAAACTTTAGTAGCTGCGTTTGAGACGTTTTGTGTGTTGTCCCCTTTTTCGTCCGTCGTCTCCGGTTTTCAAAAATGTGTAACATCAACCAGCTCGCCTGCCTACTTACTTTATCTTCAGAGTTGTCCAACTGTTGCCTCGGTGTGATAGGGCCCTAAGATGCTTGGAAAACGCGACACGTTTTTCCAGCCTGTCGTTGACTATTGTGAGCAGCGAGCACTGTCGCGTGAAACTAATAATGCATTTTAAGTGTCAAACGCTCTTTCCTTCCACCCTTATGACACTCAGACTACACATACATACACTGGAGTACGATATAACCTTCTCATTGGTTGACGATGTATTGCTGTGCAGTGAAGTACTCAGGGGTCAGGACTGACGATCGTCGAAAGCGAAGCGGGGCGATGTTCGTTTGTTGTTGACCTGGTTATACGCGCCACCGAGTCCGGCAATTTACGGTTTCCTCGACGTTTTCTTTCCCGCTCCCCTGGCGTTGCATTTAATTGGCCCGTCCCTCGGGTAGAAATGAAGATGGAGTCCTTATTTTTAACGTCAATGTCAGCGGATGTACGTTTCCGTCATTTTGTGGGCGAGTGTTGGTGCCCGTAATTAGGTTTTCGTTTTGTTTATTTAGGAAAATCATATTCACGCTTGTAAAAAATAAAAAAAGAAGTCTTCACAAAGACGCGATTTAGGCAATTCTGCTGGTCATTTTTTTTATTACTTCGTTTACATTTTGCGCAAACATGGCCCGGGGATTTAGTCAACTTTCGAAGCCACCGTAGAAAATGAGCTGCGAATTACGAAACGTATGCCAGTTAAGATTGAAATAAAAACAAAACAAAATGCGCGTAGCAAATCTAAAAAAAGATGCCTAAAAGGTAAAATGACTAAAATAAAGATTACCTTAAGGAGAAAAAAATTAATTGCTTTTCTGGGGATCGAAGTGTCACTGGGTGTCTCCATTAGTATGCAAACACGACTAAGGGTTTCTTTTGAGTTACTGTGTTACCTCAGACGACAGCGGGAAATTCTACTTCATTCGATTATACACCCATTTATGTTTCGCTATCCAATGAAAAAAAAACATATATTAGGGTCAATATTGCCATAATTTTTTTTTAATATGCAGCAGTAATAAATTTAGAAATAAAGTACTTTTAAACTACAATTGAGAGGATACCCACTTGAGCCTCGGTGTGAAGCTAAACCTGTGTAGTGTCTAATCAAGAAAATAAATACAGGGTGTTTCACCAAACGTGGACAAATTCGATATTGCGAAAACTTCGCGTCGCACCAAACAAAGGCTTGTGTCGTTTTGGTCCTGGGCCAGGGACTCTTTGAGGAAAATTATTAAAGTGCGAGATATTATATTGTTAATTATTTTTGCGTAATTAACATTTTTATTATTGGGTTTAAGGGCATGGTTTCAATTAGAAAATTCCTCAGCATCGTCGAAAAACACTAAATCAACAAATTGCAGAATGATAGAAGGCACGGGAGTATTTACGGCTTTCTGAAAAACCGTACAAATTCGACCGGTTTTTAAGTTTCGGTTTGTATCGGAGCGCATCTCCGCTCCGGCAGCACAGCGCCCCGTGGAGAGATAGTGCAACCAACCTCTGCTGCGTCGCGCGATGACAGCGCAGCAGAGGTTGGATGTACTATCTCTCCACGGGGTGCGGTGCTGCCGGGGCGGAGATGCGCTCCGATAAGAAACCGAAACTTAAAAACCTGTCGAATTTGTACGGTTTTTCAGGAAGCCGTAAAATGCTTCCCGTGCCTTCTATCGTTCTGCAATTTGTTGATTTAGTGTTTTTCGATGACGCTGAGCAATTTTCTAATTGAAACTATGCCCTTAAACACAATATTAAAAAAGTTAATTACGCAGAAATAATTAACAATTTAATTATCTCGGACTTTAATAATTTTCCTAAATAGGCCCCTGGCCCAGGACCAAAAAGACACAAGCCTTTTTGTGTTGCAAGGCGTAGTTTTCGCAATATCGAATTTGTCCACCTTTCGTGAAACACCCTGTATATATACCATCTTCTTCGGCATGCGTAATCAGAAAAAAGTCGAAAGTTTTGTGGCCTGGATGAACAATGCAGTGAAGGGGAAGGGAGGGTGGGGGCGGCAAATTTGATCTAACTCATATTAGCTAGAGGAAGGGGCAAGTAAATAAGTAACCTATTAATCTTCCACCGAAACTCCACGAGATGAAATCCAATATTTGGATAAAGTTTTTGTCACAAAATCAGTGGGTTGGTATGTGTGGACGCCTAAGTGTAAAAAAATTATATTGACTCTTAATTCAGTAAACATGTTTGACGTTGAAAGGGTCCCATACTGCGTCAGCCTATTAATGCTGTTTACCCGTCTTCTAATATGTATTGGTGGCTTAAGATAAAAAATATACACCAAATGAAGGCGCGTGACAAGTAGATACCTTTTATGATGAACGTTAAAGGGAAGCTGAAAGACTTCTTTAAAAATAAAATAAATGTTGATTCTAGCGGAGGTTAATACCACCAATCTGAATATCACTTTCGTTTTCCACGAAGATGTAACTAAACGCGAGAAAAACACGAAGAATATCCGACCATGTCTGTTACGCCAGGTATATTCCCCCGCACAGGCACCAGTCATGGCGTCTTTTTCTGCCTTTTTTCAAAAAATAGCAAGAATGCGCGTGCATAACTTTGACAGGCGCTGAAGATGCGCGAGAGCGGAGATTTCGAAAACTGCCTTTGTGACGTCACGCTCTGGGAGGACGAACATCCAGCGGTACTTTGAAAATGATTTTCTGCAGCCTCCTATCAACGAATTATAAAATTATTTTGATATTCAAAATCCTGGAGGCAAAATGAAGACGATGCAAGTGTTTTTACTCTTGAAGGGAACCTTCGGCTTCCCTTTAATTAAGAAAGATAGCATCACAGTTTCTTTCCCGACCATACAAAGTAAACAAACTGTTATAAGGCAACTTAATTCAAGAACCATAAGATACAAAAAAAATTGTGATAGGTTCTTCAAATGTTTCGTTTTAATTCTTGTTTATATTTAGTTGAAACCCAAAGACGAATTTCAAAAACAGGCCACGAAACGGGCACCGCACGAGACGCTTCCCGCACTAGGAGCCATACCGTGGAGAAGCACGCTTTACAGGGCGTCGTATGCTTTTTGATTAAGTTCTTGATTTGTCTGGTATTCGCCGTAATCGTGGCTTGTAAATGTGAATATGGAACTCTATTTGTGCTTCGTATGCATCTTAACAGAAAGCAAAAATTAAGAAAGGGGAGGAAGCCCTCACGTAATCTCCGGAACTAGATACTCTCGATGCCAGGAGAAGAGCGCAAGTTGGGAGCTTTCCGCGGTTAAAACCCATTAATCGTCTTCCTGCTGCTTCCTCATCGGTACAGCGGGACCGAGAGAAACTCGTATCGCGTACGTATGCGGATCTCAAGTTCGTCTGCTTCTTGCCAGGCGTTGCGGTGACGTCAGAACGACGCCGAGCTTCGATTGGCTCTGGTGGAAGAATAGCGGGTATAGCCTCAATGCTAGCTGCCTTAAGGTCTACCCACTATCCTTCCAATCGGAGCCAATCAGAGCTCGGCGTCGTTCTGACGTCACCGCAACGCCTGTGCAAAGTAGCAGACGAACTTGTGATCCGCATAGAGGTATATGCGAAAACGATATATAAATGTGTGTATATGCATACGGAAAAGTTGATTGAGGGATATAGCAATGTAGCCATTGGAAGGTAGGAGTTTGGCCACCGTCTGAGCGAGACCTTCGACCGATTTAATCACCACTTCTTGAAGCAGTCCGCCCACCCACCCTGCCACCACCGCCATATAATGCAAAACACATAAAAAAAAATCCGAGTTGTTTTGAGTCATTAAAAACCACAAAAGATGCGAATTTTTTATAATGACACAATGAACAAAATAACAAAAAAATGTTATTAACGTCCAATTTCAATTTTCCAGCGTGATCACCAGAAGATAACTTCTTAGCGCTGCGCTTACCAGGTTTTATTTGTTTGCGGTTTTTTTTTCGTAGCATTTCTTTCTTTTTTAATTATTTAAATCGAGGGATATATCGAGCACTCAAAAACCGAAATATGGCTCCAAGATTTACTCAGTATAATGGAAAGCTATTTCCGTCCAAACACATCTGTACGAAAATCGACCACATTCCTCATCTTGAGAGGAGTCTTACGCACACAAGGAAACACGGACGATTTTTTTTTCTTTAATATTAAAATAGTGCAGAAATATATCGGTGCCGTTGGAAACAAATATATAAGAAATATACGGGTACCACGAACATAAGACAGGTACGAGAATAGTAGTCCAGTTCCAAGAAATAATAGTTCTTATTTGCTCATAAATCTCTGGGATTGGGTCTGCTTGCCCTCACTTCCCGGACGGTGGGTAGATTCCAAATAATGCGAACATACCATTTTTTCTTCCTCGACGGTATGCCAAAATTATTATGTTCTTGCCGAAATTCCAAACAAAGCTACGAATTACGTCGTCCACGACATATCTGTTTCTACCCAGCTCTGAATGTGTTTTGTCCGTTTGCTTAAAAAAGAAAACAATAAGGGACCTAGGCGATTTATTCCTAGACGATCCATCAACGAACAAGGACGCCATTCAGATACAATTTATTGACAACCATTACTCATCCCCGGACCACTCTCAAAATAAATAGTTCCGCATAAAGTTAAGCCCTCAGGAAATATTTGCGTCTTCCTATCTTTTTGTTAATCTTTTTTCCACGGGAAATCTGGATTATTATGCTGACCCACCGGAAACTATGTGATGGTCGTAGCTCGAACGCCATCCCCAAAAAGTCAGAACTATCTGTCACATAATTTCTTTTTTCAAGAAAGAAAAGCTTTTTTTATTAATTGTTGCAAACTCATTTTAGGCAAAGAGAAAGCGCAAATTATTTTGGCACTGCTCTTCAAAACACACGACGTGACACCAAAAGATTATAAGACTTTAACCATTGCGTCCAAGAGAAACTTGATTTGAATATTTTTGTCTATCAATAATAATAATAATAATAATAATATAATAATAATAATAATAAAATAAAGGATAACTGACAGTGCTACAAAGAGTTGATGTCTATCATCCTTGAGCGCGAGAAACAAAAATATATGCTGGTCACGACTTTTTTTGTGTGTTTTAGATGAGAAAGTTTTTTACCTGTCGTAAGGTACTCTGCATTTAAAAACTGAAAAAATATTGATCAAACTAGGTGGCCACTTCTGAGCTCTACAAACAAATCTTTGAAGATGCTGATTGAACTACATGAGTAGTAAATGTTCATTAATTTTAAAACGTTGGAGTCTATCACCTTTGAAAATTGTATTTTGAGTCCCGCTGAACCCATCTATTAAACGTCAACTCTTCACAGGAAAAAAAAATCTCAGCTTGCTGAGTGGAAGCGTTGTGTTAACTTCTCATTTTAAAACGAACTATAATCTTTAAACGACAAGATATAAATAAGAGCAGACCGGTACATGTTGATGTAAAACAAAAAATAAAGCAAAAGTAAAAACAAAAACTTTCTCATGTGGTTTGTCAGCCTATCCAACAAAAAATACATGAAAACACAATTTTAATTTTTGTTTTCGTTTTTGTTTTGAGGCACGTTCATATGAGTCAGAACCAACTGCTTGTCATGCGCGTTTCGATCAAACCTGAGCGCATAACATTCAATATTTTATCTACATCGTATTAATTCCAAAGTATGACAAATCGGAAAAATAAAAAAGAGGTCGCTCTTGCGTTTCATATATAATGTTAGTTTCTTGAGAAAAGGTCAATTGTTTTACAATATATCGTTAAACGCATAAGAAAAAGTAAGAAAAAACATGTAATCTTTTACGGTGAACTAGTGAGATTATAACCACATTTGACCCACAGAAGGTAGAAAAAACGTTTATCGTAGAATATTACGGTTTGAAATCACCGTAAACCTTTAAATTAAAAATTTGAATGCGCAGTAACGCGTACAAAAATATGCAGATAAGCAACTAAAGCTGCAGCAACAAAACCCCACTCTTCTCTAACACTAGATCAATTTTAGTATCCCATAAATTAAGTCTCAAAGACGCGAAATTACCCCCTTCGAGTAATGTAAAAATATGCGGATAAGCAATTAATTAGTTATATCCAGGTCTTTATAAATAAAGTCCTCACAACGTCTTCCCAGTTGGCTTTATTCGCCGTCCCCAAACGCTTAAGAATTAGCCTCTTGATTTTCACGGCTTAAGCTATTTCCCCGATAGACTGTGGCTTTTCCCTACTAAATCCAGACCAATTTATCATACCGACCGTATTAATCTATATTATTTTGTAATGGTTTATATTTTTAATCTCTAGCTTACCTTCGACACCTCACGCTTCTCGTCACAAAACCCAGTTTAGCTCTCCCACCAGAAACAAAAAAGAATCCTCTAGTTTGGTCGTCTTGTCATTTCCCAAATATCGAGCATTTCAGTTCTTCTCTTCGACGCAGTTACTGTCAACAACCATCACGCGTCATCTTGAGTCGTAGCCAACAACTTAAAAGTAAATAATCCCTTCGCGAAAGTTGATAAATTTCAAAATTCACCCGCTCTCCTTAGCTATTCTTAATGGGAATAACATCACTGAAACAATATTTAATCGAAGCTAAACGGGATAAATGCAGTAATCGTTACAAGGCACATATCAAAAACGTTTTCTCCTCATAAAAATGTTTTATAACTTTATGGGTATTTACTGTTTTCTCGCGGTAAACTGTTTGTTTATTTTTGTTTGTTTATTCTTATTTTTCAGTGACCCACCAACAGCTTAACGCCTCCCTAGTGGTGCACTTATCAATGAGTCAATGAGTAGAAAAATGTTAAACAGGATAAAAGCGAAACGTTAGGAAAAAACAATAGCCTCAACACACTTTCGAAATTTACGCTTTTCATCAAAAATATCAAGACTAGCATTCCCACAAATCTGTTCTAAATGGTTATAAGTCAGTTGCAGGCGTGTCATGGGTGCAGCATGGTAAAATGCTAAACCTTGTTTACTAGATCTCCCTCATGTAATACACTTCATTAAAAGTGAACTTGAGAACTAATAAAATGAAATGAACAGTTTGTTCCTGTCTCATCTGGGACCCGGAGTAAATGTAATTTGTAATTCGTTAATTACTACATCTGGTGACGTGAGCAAGTATCGTCGTGGATACGTCAAGCGAATAAAGCATTTCGTTATGAAACCAGGTTCATTGGCCGTTCCTCGGATCGGACGCGTTAATATGGCCGTAATAAAAAATGTGCAAGCTTGAAAACTTGCAACACCGAATACAAAGGCTATCATAAAAAAAAAATCATCCACCATCTTTGAGTAAAAAAAAAAGGAGGGGAAACAATAAATATCAGGTTGGTCGATCAATTTGCGAAACCCACACGCTTCCTTGTAGGCTTCCACTGTACCGCAAACCCATCACGCGTTTTGTAGTTTTTATTTTTTGTTTTTGCTATGTTTCGCGCTTACTACAAGTCGAGGAAATGTTACGACCCGTTGCCATAAACGAAATGGGACCCTTGGGTTTTTCGTAGAGATCATGACAGTAAAACTGTACTCCAGCGACTCGAGGCGAAAGAAAAAGTCATTTTTACGCACGTTGTTCATGGCACCATAAGGTGTGATGTCGCATTGTTCAGATTTCATTCAGTGACATCTTTTTAGACGCTCTGCAGAGAGCAAGTCCGTCAGCTTCTTTTCCAGGGGTTCTGGTGACGTCAGAACGACGCCGAGCTCTGATTGGCTCTGATTGGAAGGATAGTGGGTAGACCTCAAAGCAAGCTGACATTGAGGTCTATCCACTATCCTTCAATCACAGCCAATCAGAAGTCGGCGTACTGACGGCATCGCAATTCCTGCGCAAGTAGCAGACGACTTGCTCTCCGCATTGCTGAAGTATAACAGCATTTAGATTTCTTTGTGCGCGTATGTGTCAAATAAAAATCATATACAAAGATCAAAGAGAATTATATACAAAAAATAAATCAATATTGCTTCCGAGGTTCAAAACCAATTAGATAAAATCTGCAGAGACAATATAGGTAAACATACAAGCGGTTCCGTACGTTAAGAAGAAATGTTCGTAGTTGTCAGAGCACGCGCAAGCACGACCGTTGAACTGGTTACGAAATCCGTGCAATCAACTGCCGGTAAAAAATTAGAGGCACGCAATGGAGTGCTCTGAGCTAACAACACACACAAACAAAGCTCCGAGCGAACGTTGGACGCTTAAACTTTAAAGATTCAAGGACAAGGATAAGGGCTTGACGGTTTAGCTTTAGACCTCAAGGCTTAAAGCTCGGTGGTTCAGCTTCAGAATTACAAGGACAAGGCTAAGGGTTCAACGGCTCAGCTTTGGAGTTGTAAGGACAAGGTTAAAAGCTCGGTGGTTCAGCTGCAGAGTTATGACGACATGGCTAAAAGCTCGACGTTTCAGTTTCAGAGTTACATGAACAACGCTATGAACTCAACGGTTCAGTTTCAGAGTTATAAAGAAAAGGCTAAAAGCTTGATGCTTCAGCTTCAGAGTTTCGAGAAGAACGCTCAAAGCTCGACAAATCAGCTTCAGAGTTACAGGGACAAGACTAAAAGCTCGACGGCCTAACTTTAAAGATACAACATTGCAAACTCAAAAAAAAAAAAAGCACTAAAGCGACGTACCTTTCGAGGCATGTGGCGACGAGCGTGAGCACTGACGCGAACACGACGACCGTCTGGGAGTAGAGCAGCGCGGTGCACAGCCAGTCCGTCATGAGTGACCAGGAGGCCGGACCGGCAAGCTCCATCAACTTGACGGGCAGCACGAAACCACCCACGGCGAGGTCGCACGCGGCCAGGTTCACCATGTAGTAGTTGACGGCCGTGTGCATCTTTCGGTCGGACAGCACCGTGAAGCACACCATGGCGTTGCCGACCAGCGACAGCACCATGACAGCCAAGTAGAGGCACACGAACGCCGGACACACTCCCGGAAGCTGGGTAAGGTCCGGGTACGGATAACCCGGGTCGTCGACGTCCTCGTCGGTCGCGGCGGCCGCGATCCACGTCGCGTTCACACAGTCGCCGTTGCGGCCGACGTCGACGCCGCCGCTATTGCCGCCGCCGTGCGGCATCGCGGACGATGCGGCGAAGACGTGCTCCCGGAGCATGGCCGACTCTCGAGTGAGCAGTTGGCAGACGACGGGCCCGGAGATCGGGGTGCGGAAGCGAACCGTCTCGGCTCGCGAGGTGCTCTGACGTCACTACCGGGCAGATCGCCGCTGCGCCATCTCGTTGCGTTCGAAAGCAACATTAGGGGATCGCAGAGCGCGCTCGGCTTGAGCACCGCTCGGATCGAACAAAAGGGAAAGAGCAAGAAGGTGGAAAGGGGGATAAAGGAAGATTAGGGATTATGCAAGCGGAGACGGTGACCCTGAATTGCGTAAGACTAGATATAAAGAAAAAGAAGATAAAATTAAAAGTAAGGATTTAAACAGCGCGATCAATCTACCTTTGTAATATGGCGACAATGCTTCACGTATTTATGACAAATTGAGTCGATTTTTTATTATCGCCAGCCTGCCTTCTTTAACGTAGATCACGCGGTGGTAATGCACGATGGCACGACAGAATTACGCTTATTCGAACCGAAATGAATATGGACGAAGCGTCTAGAGAAAAGAGGACAACTAGAGTGTCAAATGCTGTAGACACATAAACAGTAAAGAACGCCCATATTTTAATCGACGAAACCAGAGCACGAGTAGAACTTACAACAGATATAACAAACTTGTCAAACCTTCACGGTATTAATTTCTATTCTCTCTTTCGTTCTCTCTCTCTCTCTCTTTAGTAAATGTACAAACAAACAAACACTTTATACGTGTGCCTTATAAGCAGATGAGGAATCCAATATGTATTTAAAAATAACGAGTACCAAATATAATCCGAAATTTTAGAGGCACGAAAAGGACAAGCGTGTGAAGCCAGAAACAAAAAACAACGCAAGCGATAAACCGAAAACAAAAATGTTGTGCCTGTAATGAAAAAAAAATAATAGGTGGCGACATAAACAAAACGAAAAAAAAGAATACGGCGGAACATTTTGACGGCATCGACGTAAATATCCGCTTATTCCTGGTATTCCAGATGTTTAAATTTCGAGACGTCGTACGGCGTACACTAGAAACGAAGTTGGGAGAAAAATCGGGAATGGAAGGACCTCTTATTTATTATTACTTTTCACAAAATATTGTCAAGCAATACCGCAGCTGAGTGCTTTCTCCCAGCAAATGTAGCTTTAGCACTCGGAGGTAGTCTTCATGCAGTTTTAATGAGAAAATGCAAACGCTATTTAGTCTTCTAAATATTTTACACTAAAGCGTAGATATACTTGAAAAACAAAAATGATTTCCGATCTGGCTTTTTTTTTTCTTCATTTTTTCCCGAGAAACGCGAAGTTTGCATCATGCAGAAGCTTAGCGGCATTGAATGCCTGCTGTTCACTTCTTTCACTTTGCTGCCTGGATATTTCCACTTCTGCTTCTAAACCCCAAGGGAAGAGAACGAACGAAGAGAAAGAAAAAAGGGGACCAGACAACGACGCGCGAACAAATCTTGAAATTGGCTTAGCGTCACTCGCATCTCTCGCTTCACTCGGTGTTTGTTGTTACTCCAGTGGAAAATGACAAACTTTAGTTAAGGAAATATTATGTTCTCGCTTTGTTTGAAAAAACGTGCGCCCTTCAGTTTCTTCTTTGAGGCCGCCACTTTTTAGGTATGCACTAAGAGCATGCATTGGAACCGAGGGCTCCGATAGCGTTCGGCGTGAGCTCGGCGTCCAATCACAGGCTTTTCGCACAAAAGCGGTGCCCAAGGTGTAGCGGCCACCAGTGTAGTATCATGGACTTTTCAAAAGGATCTGTTGGTGAAGGTTGAAGCTAAAGACTTTGTTTTGTAGCACGTCTTTATTTGAGAGAGAGTATCCGGTACGACTGTTCCACTTGACAGACTCTATACTGAACAGAAGAGGACGGCATGGAAAGGTTTCACAGCTAAAGAAGAGAACGGAATGTTATTCATTCCGGATTAGGTCCTCCTAGAGTGCCTCGATTTCCTTCTGTTTAGGGTGATGCCACCCTTTGTAGTAACCGATGCCGACAACTCGCGCTCACGGGTAAAATACAAAGAAATCGACGAAAACAAAATGTCGCCGTAGCACAGTCAGCGCCACAAACACGTGCAGGGACAGGCTCATTCAGGCACTTCTGAACAAAAAAGAAATAAATGTGTGGGACAAAATGACGAGATGTCTTCACTCTAAGCAAAGCGCACATGAAGGCACTCTAGGTCCTCCTTATGGAGGAATTATTTAAAATTAGCAGAGACCGTTATCTTCGAAGTCATATAATGCGTAAAAAGCAGTATTTAGGAGCAATGAATGGTTTCAATAGGGACCTATTGCAAAATTACCCAAGCATCAAGGAGAATGCTGGGAATGTAAGTACACGCTCCGCACGCGCTCGCCTTTCCTGCATAAAAGATTCAAAGTAAATAACCAAAATAAAGCGTTGACGAACATGAAGTGCAACATGCCATTTGTTTTAGGCTTTTGCTTTAGAACAGTTACTGCTGCAGACGCCAGCATGTTAAGCGCTTGTAACTACACTCGCAGCACAGTCGTGGAAGTCGCTGCGCCATTTGCGCCAAAATGAGCCATGAAAGAAAGTCTGCTGCATCTTGCGCCAACGTGCCATTTCGGCAAAGCATTGCGCCACACCTGCGCCAGGATAGGCTTAAGCAAAGCAGAAAAAAAATTGATATATTTTTTATTGGTTGGCCGTAATATTCAAAGAAGTAGGAGGAAAGGAAAACGGTAGAAATATGTATTGCATAGCGCCCCTACTCACCGTATAAGTTTTTTTAATCTTAGGTCAGAGCACAGTCGAAGGCTCGAATCATACAACACGAACACACACAGTAAAAGCGCAAGTCATGTAAATTTCGCTGCATTTGATTGGTTTATTCGATGAAAGAACAATTACAGGAAGATGGTCGAATGTATCTATGTTGCGTTTTGGCGTTCTTTGGTTCATCCTATTGGCTCGTAGCGTAGGTTGCGCTTTAAATTAAGGTTTAACGAAGTTTTAAGATTACTCGTCCACCGTGCTGGCCCGTTGATGCGCTGGCGGCTTGATCGCCGACATCCTCTAAAATTGGAGACGATATTGGCGATGTCAGGTGCCAAAAATCACGAGAAAACATTGTAAGATAGTAGGATGGCAGCTGCTGCGATAAGACAGAACCAGGCTCCTGTATTCCTGGTCAGATCCCTCGATTATTATGTCTGCCGTATGACTCCGTGGCGCCTCTCACCAGCCCACGCGCGTCGAGCTTCACCGCTCTGCACCGTAGTGCTAGGAGTAGCGGCTGGCGTGGGTGAGCGTCGGGTTTAGGACGATATACATGTAAATTATGCTCTGTAATATCACGGGTCCACATTCGCTGGTCTAGATTATATGATCTCGTGTTCAAACGCTGCGTCGAGAAAGAAAAAAAAAATAGCGGTGCTTCTTTTGAATAAACGTAGTTTCCTTCAGCTTTCAGACGAAAGAGCAGCAAACTTTCACTTCACCCTGGTTCCAACGCCGCTTAATAGCAGTTTCACTTTTAAAGCGCAAAAGTGTGCTTTCAAAATATTTTTGGGTGGTTGTTTTTGCAGTTTATAACATTAAAGTCCTGAGTTTGGTAACAATAAAGTTTGGGAGGCGCTTTTTTTTCTTATTGATAGACGTGTTAGCGAATATGTTGGTCTTGGTGTCATTTTACAAATATATATATATATATATATATATATATATATATATATATATATATCTACAAGCTAAATTAAGTACCGGGTGTAAAAGTGGGAGGGGGGGGCAGGCTTCATTCTAAGTGAAGTATGATTCATTTCTCATCGAATCGTTTAGTACCCACTCTAAATGTAACCTACTCTGAACAGAACCTTATTTCTAAAAAGAAAGCTCTGTGTACCTTTTGCACCCTATTTGTTCTGATTATAAAAGATAACAAGCAATATGCTCCAGTATCAAAAAGAAACCCTCGGTCATTATCAAATATAAAGTCATTTTGCAATGCAATCAATTTTTTTTTCTCAAGCGATACGCTAACAGACGTTGACATCTGCTCCAAAAGCGTCAGTGGCTGCTGCAAACGAACGTATTGCCTGCTACAGAACCTGCTCCAAAACGTCAAATACCGCTTTCATCACTGGCAGCTTGCTCCTTGGTGCATAGGTAATTTAGCAAAATGTCTATTGTTTGAAAGACAATAAACAGTCGTTTCGGAAGTGAAGAACCTATATTTTATCAATTTGATGCACAGATCGACGCGCAATTTCAAGATGAAAACAAATTGAATTTGTAAATAAGTCCCAACACTTCAATTTCCGCGCTAAATTTAGTGGCGAAACTGAATTGATACATAGGTCACGTGATTTCAGGCCACGTCATGTCAATGTGTCCCGCCAGACTCAGGGGGAAACTGAATTTGTGTGCAAAGTCCCGTGACACACACGCACACATACACGCACGCGCGTACATATACGCACACACACACACACACGCTTCCACACACACACGGAAACATACGCTCACACACACACAAACACATACACACACACGCGCCACATACACACACACGCGCAAGCCCATACAAACAAATAAACACCGTCCTTGAGGCTACTAAGAGTTTAATCGACTACCAGTTTCCTTTTATAGGTACAACGAAACTCAGCCAACGCCGGGAAATCCATCGCGAGGTCAGTCTTTCCGTATTCTCCAACAAAATGGGCAAGACAAAATACACGTTTTACCACGTGTACTTTATACGGTTATCAAAGGCAGGCCTTGCTTTGTCACCCTGTCGTTGAAAAAGTAAAAAAAAAGACTGACCTCGTGATAGATTTGCGGATGTTATCTGGGAGTCCGGCACTTAAAAGAAGCTTGGTTGTGGATAAGAATCTTAGCTTTGACGGTGTACGTATGGGATCTCTATCTGCAGCGTCTTTCATCTTCCATGAGTCTACGCAATTCAGAGTCAACGACACCTTAAAGGCCATGCAACGATTTTCGTACATTGCGAAAATACCGTTAGAACGGATCCCTGACGTTAATGACCTATGAACACGCGTTGTTTTCACCCGCAATAGAACTCGCAGAAAAAGCTAAAGAAAAACGAGCGTGTTCGCTCCGTCAACTCGTTGCCAAAACAAGGCCGCGTGTCTGGAGCCGATTACATGCTGCCAGCTGATCACAGCCACGCGCTGGGGTTGGCAAGACACATGACACGCGCTGAGTTCCAGACATGGCACGATTCGATATCGCCATTGCAGCGATTAGATACGCCACTACCCGAATGCTTGTCGAGCAATCGATTAACACGACATATCGAGTGCGCACGCATGCTCAGGTCATTTGCCCTTGTCAAAATAGTATGTCGCATTATCCGACGCTCTAGACCAATGTCGTACTGAGCGTTCGTGTTTGACACTGATAGGCACGCCCTTCGAAGCAGAGTCCTTTGCAGTGCCCTTTAAGAAAGGCAGGGTTGTGTTCACGCCTCTTGCTCGCTGAATGGCTACACCGTCTTCTTATCGTCGAATGCCGTAATCTCAGTGGCTGCTGTACGATGATTAGATGCTAGGGATTCGACGCGCTGAGCGTTTCTTAACTTATCGGTGACTCAAATTACGTTAACGTACATGCCTGTTCCGGTCAGTACAGCGTTCCCCCCCCCCGCGAAAATACCGCATATAGAACAGAATCCCTAGAAACAGCTTAATCTTTGACCTTAAAATGAAACTACGCGTCATCGTTTCGATCATTCCCCATCGCAAATGTAGCTCATCAGTTTCGAAAAAGCTAAAAAGTAACGGAAGTAGCGCTCATTCCATCTCAAAACTACGTTGCACAGATACTCGTTGCCAGTTTTCGCCCCCTTCGCCGTAACTGGTGCCATTCAGCTCCAAGACGTTGGGAACTCTGTTAGCTGTAATTTTCCCATTAAGAACTTCAGAAAAAAAATCACTTTTATGACTTTTGATTAAGATAAGTGTTATACTCTGTTCACACTTTAAGCTGAGACTGCAGCCAAAGCTACTAGCGCGAGCTAGTCCGCGCTCCTGGCTTTGAGGCGTGCATTTCCAGCGCGAGTGCTCGTTCTACGGAAGAACGCTTTAAAGCAGCGACCTCGAGCTCTCGCGCATGTGGCATTGGCTGCAGTCTCAGCCTAAAAATAAACGTAATAGTTTTCGTGGTTTTGTTTTTTGACAAAAGTTGTTTTCAGACTTTGAACCGATTTTTTAACGTATGGTTCGAAAAGCTACCTCTATATTTAAGCAATGAATGAACGTTTGCAAATGCGTAATTTACTTTTCCATCTTTTTTTTTTCTTTTCTTTTGCGGGCACATTTTGTTATTTTTTGTTACGAAACAACAAAACCTGGGGTGTCTCCTTTCTCGCAATGCGCTTCGGAGAATCAATCGCTGTAATCCACAGAGCGAGATCGGCAACTGACAAGGCGAAAAATATCATTATAGCTAAAAGAAAACTCAGCCTTTCCACTCTGGTGAAGAAGGAAGAGCAGCCTAGCTGCACTATGTGTCGCCATCTATGAGCGACTGCGGCAACCAGAACAACCGGCAAGCCGGTTGTCTGGTTGCCGCTGTCGCTTATAGACGGTGATAGCTGTCCAAAGGGTTGTATCAAGATTTATTTGTCTATAAACACCAAACTGGAGAAACTAGCAGCTACGCTGTAAAAAAATCTCGTGAAACTTCACGTTCAATGTAAAAGCGCAGACTGGCTTTCTTTAAGTCCAGGGACATTCCTAGCCTCGTCGTTGGCCGAGCTCGCTCTGTAGATTGCAGGCAACTTGGTACTCTAAAGTGCCTCGCGGCAAAGAATGCACTCCAGGGCCGGCTTGCTAGAACAGCGTCTCAGCTGAGACTGGGTGAAAGAAAGCCCTGCAAAGGCTGGGGCGCGCGAGCGTCTTGAGACGCAGCTTGAGTCCCGCTCAGCTCGTTCGCTGGCTTTGGCAGTGCTTTCTTTCACAGAGTCTCAGCTGAGACGCTGGTTCTAGCAAGCCGGCCCAGATTTCTCAAAGTTTGGGTGCGAGACAAACCTGTGCGTGGGCATGAGGTAAGAATGCTAAGAGGCGCGCAGTCCTACGGCCAGTACATCATGATAAAAAAAAATTAGAAAGACAGCTTTCTGGAGACATGACGGCAAAATTATTATGCGGACACGTTCCAAGCACGTTTGAAGCATGCTTTTCTTATACTTATGAACGCTTCGAACAGACATTTTTTTCTGTAAAAAATGTGACAAAAATGTTATACAAGGAAAAAAAAAACACCTCAGAAAATGTCTGTAGACCTTTCAAGCATGAAACGATTTTTGACGCTACCTCCCCCCCCCCCCGCCAATCTCAAAAGGTTGTCCGCTCCTCCATCCGTCCGTGCATTTCCCGCTAAATTTAGCGGGGAAATTGATATACCGAGACGTATACACGAATTCAGGTTCTCAGCTAAATTTAGAGGGGAAACATTTATGTCACGTGACCTGAGGGGACACGCAGACCGATTCAATTTCCCCGCTACATTTAGAGGAGAAATCGACGTCACGTGGCCTATAAACCTATTGTTTCCCCGCTAAATTTGGCGGGAAAGTGGCGTCACGCGTCGTCACCTGACGTCATCGTGACCTATAATACACCTTGGGGAAATTGACGGCACACGTGGCCTATACGTCAACTCAGTTTCCCACTAAATTTAGTGGGACAATAAGCGTCTTGTGACCAAAACATCGATTATTCTTCCCCGCTAACTTTAGCGGGAAATAGACGTCACGTGACCTATCCGCCAATTCAGTTACCCGCTATATTTTCCGGGAAAATTCACATCTCGAAACCCAGACACCAATCCAGCTGCCCCGCTAAATTTAACGAGAGAAATTGACGTCACACGACCTGACGTTACGTGACCTATGGAACTGTTTAGTTTCTCCGCTAAATTTAGCGGGAAAATATACGTCACGTGACACACCGATTCCCTCAACAATTTCGTATAATTAGAGCCCTGCGCGGATCAGTTTGACCATCCTCATCTGATCCGCATACGCAGACTTCGTATCCACATCCGAACCACATCCGAACCGCATCCGATCCTCAATCAGAGCATTGATTTTACATATTAACATCAAGCATACTAACATCAAGCCCCTGGATGGTATCCTATAAGCCGTCTGCTTACCTTTGTACAAAAAAAACTCTTCGTGTAAGAATATGGTGAAAGTCATTTTACCGTATTCTGTTTTATCGTATTTATAAAATAAACGATCATCGTTCCAGAGAAACTTCGCATCGCTGTAAAGATGATCGCATCAAAGTTATGGGATCGGCAAGAGAGTCCGTGACACAGACATTCTGACAGAAGATGCACTCCAGAGGAAGAAACTTTTAATATTTTTTTCCTTTTTCTTTGAAAACCAATTTCAAGCAGACAGGTATTTTATAAAGGTGAAAATTAACGGACAGACTAATAACAATGTGTCGTTTTATTTTGGCCAAACAATAAACAAAGTGGGAGAGAAAAGGCGCTCACTCCCCGCAGCATAGTAGTCGTGCATATGTGGTAGGGCGCGAGTACACCATTGGGAAAATGTCACAATATTCAATAATGATAACACCTCCTCTCAGTTTCACTTTTAAACACGAACCCTTGATTGTATGCTGGAAACCATATACTTAAAACAACTCAGTGTCAACTGTCGATAAAAAGAAAACGCGCATACACACAACGTTTCAATTGTCGAGGTTGCTGTGTAGAAGAAACAGAATTTCGTCAACATGGACGGATTCAGACTGGTTCGCCTCTCATAAATTAATACCCGCTAATGAGAAGTCTCTCTGCGTTGGTGCACGTTGATGCTGGGATGACATGCAGGAACTACGCTACAAGAAAGAGGTCTGGAAACTCTTGCTGGCGAAAATTTTACCACTCCAGGGGATCCAATTCGGTCTTCTTGACCTACTATAGTAGGCGAAGAAGCTCCTAATTTCTAGTGGCTTGTACGTTTTGGGTTTTCTTTGCCCAAAGAACGTTTTCCGCTCCTTCTCGGCCAAACAAGAAAACGCTTCCCGAGATGACTGATAGTTCTGATTCTTTACTTTTTGCTAGGGACAGTATTTTTGGCGAAATAGAACGTTCTAAAGTCATCATTGGTGAGGATCAAATCTTTCTTGACGGTAAGAACAATTTTCTCCCCGATTCGTACCTTTTACCTAAGAGGGTAGTTTGCCTTCGCAAACTAGCCTCTTAGTATCACTCACTAATTCGCTCAACACTGTGCAGTCGCATACGTTTGTGGGCCGCATCGGGAAAAAATGTAGATCCAGACCCGCGGATATCCGCATCCGATCCTCAGCCCCTATCCGCATCCAATCCGCAATCCGCCAAATCTGATTGAATTTTATCCGCATCCGCCAGTTTACTGCGGATATCCGCGAATATACATGGCTCTACCTATTATGCATTTCATGCATTATAAGCTTTGGAGTTAAAGATGGCTGCCAATTTTGTTTGTCCCATGTATAAGCTGTGCGACCGCTGCTCTAAGCCGGGCTCATACATCTAACAAAAGACAGTCTGCGAAGAAGACTTCACCGAAATATCCGTGACTCAAATGCCGCGTGCCGAATCTCTCCTGAAACTCATTGCCATGCGGCATTCGAAGCACAGCGTTCGCAGTGACTCGCATTCGAATTTGTATGCAGACTATCTTCTGTAGGACGTATAAGCAATGTGACCGCAGCTTTAGAACACACTTTTAAGACGAACCTAAGCACGGGCGGGAAGTATAAGGACGCTAAGCACACCAATAGGCCGATCTCACTAGCTACAGAGCCATGTATCATGAGCGTTTGGTCAATGGCAGGAGCGGGTAAAGCCAGGAAGTGCATCAGACGCAAAAACGGGGCTTGACATGCTCTCTTGGCCAACCAGACGGCGAAACGAATTCACTGGCGGTAGTAGCGAGAAAGAGTTTGAATCACATATATGTGGCTTTACTAAGCGCGTAAGAGTTATATGTAGTAACTAGGCTAGGCAATTGATCGATAAACCTTCCGATTAATCGATTAAGGCTTTAATCGCGATCAAAATTTTTAACCGGTTAATCGGTTTTTTAATCGGTACTCAAAAGAAGTCCGTTCCCAGCCAGGCGCTATGAGCAAGGTTCAATTGTCGCGCTCGCGAAGCGTCATGTGTTCGAGGATTTACATTACGGTTCTGCCGATGCCAGGCGAACAAGCCGGGCCCGCAATTGATCCCCGCGTGACCGCGAAACTTCACGTGTTGAGGATCTATTACACATCCTACCCAGGCATGACAAACAAGCAGAAAAATAATCTGGGAAGCTAACAACGCCATGGTTACTTGTCCCAGTCTTCGGCACGTAAAAATGGACGAGTTCACGAGTATGAAAGGCAATCTCGCTGGAAAGTTTGGGTTTAAAGTGAACTCCAGCGGTGAAGTTTTTAACTCGAAGGAAGTCCACTGCATCATCTGCAAAAAGCTTATTTCGCACAGTGGAAGCGTACGTTCGCATCAGTATCGCCTACGAGCGAAGCACCCATGTAGCTGCAGCAAGGACCATCCGCCAAAACGCAGACAAAAATCGAAGCCTTCTCATTGAGGTTCCTTACTCTGGAAAAAGAAGAAAGCATCGCCCAAGCTCCGACTTCTTGTCTTCCTGTCGGAGAATGTGGACAAACTTCTTTGTCTTCGGAGCTGGAGCAAAAATATGTGAGTCTTTGAATCGTTGAACTATATGTATCCTCAATTCGAAATGTACTTTGCGCCGTGTAACAGAGAGTAAAATAAGTCTTCAAAGGCAAGACGAGTTTTGCATTCTTTTTAATATATTATTTATAAACATTAACGCAACCGATTAATCGATTAACTAATCGATTAAAGGGTGACGATTAATCGGGTTAAAACTTTTAATCGACGCCCAGCCCTAGTAGTAACCCTTCATGGTCGAAAATAGGGTGCACGTGATGTTTCGATTATGATCATGCAGAAAGATGTAAGAAACGAATGTGCCGCTCAAACTCAGTTTTGCCCGAACAGAGTGTGACCGCTCGGACGGCAGATGCCCGGCCCTGGGCGTCTGGCGTACGGATTATGTCGATCGTTCTGCTATTCGCGCTCTTCCACCATGATTTTGGAAGACCGTGATTGAAACATCACGTGCACCATATTTTCAGCCACCAAGAGTTACTTCGACGCACTTATTAATTTCGTTTCTCGCGACCACCGCCAGGGTGTTACTTCCGGCATCTGGTTGACCAGATTCGAATTTGTGTAGACGCCCTGGAACACGCCCAGCACACCTTTTAGCCAATGGCGTCTCCTCGTTTGACCGTTATACTTCCCAATGAATAGAAAAACTCTGTATACATGGATATGATCGGCTAGTTTGAGTACACCGCCGCTGCCGCCATGTATCGCGGGATCTGTAGTCTTTATACGCACGACGACCCCGCTGGAGGTCTGCGCGAGCAGAGCACGAGATGGCACAAGCCGTCTCATGCACGGTAATGCACGGGTGCCTACCTCTTGTGAACTACTGTTATGGCGGCGTCACGCATGCGTGGAACGTTCTAGGCCGCCACACTGAGAACGCATCTACACACACACACACACAACTCGGAAAACGTTCGATATCGAACGCCAAGGTTGATTCAAGAGGGGGAACGGAACGACGCAATATAACCATCGTGCCATTCGCCCACCAGCAGTCTCATTTGTCCAACTTCCCGAAGCCATAAATGCCACCACCAACCGTAATTCAGAGTCGTTTCGGCGGTCGGATGCAGCACCATTTTCGAAAGCACACACGAGCAAGAATCTACGCCACTACATTTCATTGTCCTCGGGGGCGCGGGAACAACTCTTTTTTATTATTTTTGATTGGCCCGTGTCTTCCCTAGCGTTCCTAGCATTCCATGCGGATATTTGCTTCTCATTAGGTTCGGCTGGACATACTATATATCTTTATGGATATCATAAATTAGTCTCGCGAGCATACCTGGTGAATTTAATCTTTCTCTTTTTTTTGTATGCAGATCTCTTGCATTTCTGATAATGTTTACTCCCGCAAAATAGTATAGCATTTTTTTAATAAAAAATGTCAAAGAAAATAAGAAACACTTTTTTTTTAATTATCGGGATTTACTATTACGAGTTCACTTTTTTAACAGGTGGTCACCAGTTTTGCGTCAGCGTGGCCGTTTTTATTTATGTAATGTAAATGCGTAAGTACTCAAATCTAAATTCATGTATTCGGCCAGTAAAAATCAATTGTAAGTAGAAAAAGAAAAAAAAACGAGTCGTTGTCGAGCGTTTTATTTTGTACAGAAAATTGGTTTATTTTCTACTCTTAACATATCAAAAAGTTGCACCTTACGTTTATTGCCCATACGACACATCGTGTGTCGGAGACTGTGCTCTTGAAACCTGGCTTTAACGCTGAATCCGATTATACTCATGCACTAGTTAATAGTTCCAGATCACGAAAACAGAAAGCGCGAAAGACAAGGACAAGTGGAAGATTACACATGACCGTGCACAGGAGAAGCGCTTACTCTCAACTGACGAAGGGATTGGTGGCCGAGTGGACTAGCGCACACCAGCTCGGAACACCTGAAGCGAAAGCTCGCGCTGCAGAACCCAGGGATCCTGGGCTCAATCCCTGCCAGTTTCGATCTGGATGAGCATCATACCGGCGTGCGGTCGTGTACCACTATGTACTTCATGGTGCACGTTAAAGGCACCAGGCTATACTCTGTTTCACCTTGTGTTGTACCGCAGGAAAGGCTTCAAGCGCGAGCTCCTTGCTCTATGGCACTCCTCGGCGGCAAACTCTCTCGTGCACCAAGGGCAACTGCCAACGCTATGAGCCCGCGCTTCTAGCCTTCGCTACGGTACAACATCAGGTGAAAAGGAGTATAGCGGTTGTACTGCACTGGCTCAATTTTTCATCTACAGCTGGTTGTTGTTGTTGAAAACTTTTACTGGACATAACAGGAAAGATTAGGAAGGGAGGGGGAAGTTAAAGGGATAGAGAGTGGGTGTATGCCCTCATTCCAGGGCTCCAATTGCGGCTTGGGTATGCAGCGCGCGGGTCACCAGCAGCTTCTGCACATTGATGACGTCACTCTGCAGCCCCGCTTCCCACTCTTGAGTAGAAGGCTCCACCAGTGGAGCCAGTCCAGGGATCTTCTTACACTTCCAAGTAACGTGATGCACGTCCGCCAAGGGGTCACCACAGAAGGGGCAGGCTCCCGTAGTGTACCGGTCGGGGTACCACTGGTGCAACTTGGCGGGGTCACAAGAGTGCCCGTCTGGAGCCTTCTCCAGGTTTATTCTTCTTCCTTCCCAAGCCCCCCGCACGGGCTCGGGAATACGCGCCTGTCGAGTTTCTTCGTTTTGAGTGCCTCGTTAAACGAGAGGTCCGCTTCCACTTGTCCACCCAACTGGGACGAGTCCCGGAGAATACAGCCTCGGGCCGCAGCATTTGCTGCCTCATTTCCAGTGTTACCCGTGTGGCCAGGGGACCAGATCAGATGCACCCTCTGCACTTCCGTCTTACTAAGGATTCTATCAGCGACGGCGCACACCATCCCGCGAGCGAAATTTCCGCATGCTTTCTGGGAGTCAGAGATGACAGTCGCCCTGGGGTTGCAACGACCGCCAACGCAATCGCCGCTTCCTCAGCCTGCCCAGCAGACTCTACTCTGACCGAAGCTAATCTTAATTCCCGACCCTGGGCGTTAGCCACTGCGATTGTGGCGACTTCGTTTACTGGGCCGCCACAGTCAACATATAGCGTTCCCTCTTTGTGGTCCCATGTCTTAGACAGGGCCTCAGATCTAGCCTTTCTTCTGCCGTCGTCCTTTCCTGGTTGCATATTCCTCGGGATACGACTCACCACTATTTTCTTCCGTATTTCTGCTGACAGCTCATGGTCGGGGACAGTACCCGTATGCGTTCCTCCCGGAACCGCCATCCCGAGTTTGTCCATGAGCCACGCCCCGTTTTTCGTGGACGCCAACCTCTTTAGCTGCGCCATGAGGTGTGCTTCGTGAAGCTCATCTATCGTGTTGTGGACCCCTAACTTTAGTAATTTGTCGGTCGCTGTCCTCTCGGGAAGCCCTAGCGCACTTTTGTATGCTCTTCTTATCAAAACATCAATTTTTTGCCGTTCCGCTTTACTCAAGACCAAGTACGGTGTGGCGTAAGTGATTCTGGAGATAATAAAGGCCTGAATGAGTTGCATTGCTTCTTCCTCTTTCATGCCCCTCCTACGATTTCTTATCCTCCGATGAATGCCACAGACCTGGGTGGTCATGGTGTCAAGTTTATCGATAGTCTACTTGTTGCTCCTGCCCTGTCGAATGAGCTGGCCGAGGATACGAATCTCCGTGGGCTTAGAGACCCGGTTCCCGCTCACCCAAACCTCGATCTGTTCCGACACACTTTCATGAGGGTTCCTCAAGACAAGTAATTCGGACTTCTCCGGTGCACACTTTAGACCGCACTCCCCAGCGTAGTCTTCTACAATTCTGGCAGCCGCCTGTAGTCTTTCTTCAATCTCCGCGTCGTTCCCCTCCCGACAACACAGGGTGATGTCGTCGGCGTAAATGGCGTGTTCCACACCGAGAACCGCCCCCAGCGCCTCCGGCAAACCCCGCAGAGCATGATTGAAAAGAAGCGGCGATAGAACAGCCCCTTGAGGCGTTCCCTTTGAGCCCAGCTCGAAGCTATTGGATTTCATGCTCCTTAAGGTTAGAGTAGCCTTCCTGTCCGTTAAGAAACTTCGTACATATTCGAACGTTCTCTGTCCGCAGTGTATCTCGTTCAGGCCTCTGAGTACGCTGGCATGCGAAACGTTATCAAAAGCCCCCTTTAAATCAAGAGCGAGAATACACCGTGTTTGTCCCCTGGAAGGGTTCTCCAAAAGATCTTTATATATCCACAGGAGGATGTCCTGTGTTGAGGTATGGGGTCTAAACCCAAATTGAGTATGAGGCATGAGCTTTTCCTTCTCCAAGTACCTCATGAGCCTAGTGTTTAGTACCCTCTCAAAAGCTTTACCCACGCATGAGGTAAGCGATATGGGTCTAAGATTTTCTAGATTTAAGTTCTTCTTGGGCTTGGGAAAAAAGCGAATGTCGGCGGTTTTCCAGCAAGCTGGCGTCACCCCCTAGCCCAGTATTGCTCATTAAAATGATTAACTAGCTTGCTGAGTTCGCCTTCTTCCAAGTTATAAAGGAGTTTTGCCGTGATGGTGTCCGGCCCCGGCGCTGTGCCCTTTCTCATGGCCCCGAGCTTGTACTCAAATTCTGCCACCGATAGCGGCCTATCTAGCGCGGAGTTTTCGCTTCCTAGATATTCTAGAGTTTCCTCCGCGCGTTCAAGACACAAATATCTGCGCGCGAGGTGGTCCATGATTTGCTCTGTAGCGCCGGGTAACTCGTAGATGAGTTCAGCTATTCGACTGTCCGTAACCGACTTAGTCTTAGTTGGATCAATCAGTGCCTTAAAGGAGCGATGCAACAATTTTTGTACTTTGCGCAAATACCGCTTAGAACGGATCCCTGACGTTAATGACCTATGAAACACGCGTTCGTTTTTCACCCCACGCAAAAGAAGGCCCAGAAAAAAATTAAAGAAAAACGAGCAGCGTTTACCCCTCAACTCGCAGCCAGAACAAGCGTCCACGTGATCTGGAGCCGATTATATGCCGCCAATGTTGATCATAGCCACGCGCTGGGGTTGGCAAAGCACAGGACACGCTCTGGGTTCCAGACATTGTTATGGCTCGGCTATTGTCGTCGTTGCAGCGATTGGACACGGGCCACTACCCGAATGCTTCTCGAGCTTGTAATTATCACGAGCCCAAATCGAGTGCCCGCGCAATGCTCGGGTCCAATCTATGAACCGCATTCAAATATCGTCACTTGGGTGTACTGCGATCCCCACGTTACGTCATCAAATTTTGCAAAAAGAGATTAAATGAAAATGATCGCTTTTGTCCTTGAAATTACACCGTAACAAAGAAGTTTCTTGGCCAGTGGCGTTGCGTGCGAGTATCCTTGAGTCCCACTAGTGCCAGTGAACTCGTGTAAAGTGAAAAACATTCCAATTGAATATTGTTGCACCGCTCCTTTAAGGAGAAGCCACGACCGAGCCGTACCGAGGCTACCGCGTATGGAGTCACAAATCCCATAACAGTTGTTCCTAGCGAGATCGACCGCATGGTCCTCCACGACCTTAGTTAGTTCTTGGATCTTAGTTCGAATCTTCTTGTTGTGTCGCTGACGTTTCCACCTGTTGGTCAGACCACGCCGGGCGTCCCAGAGGTGGAGGAGTCTTGTATCCACAGCCGGGGTCCTCTCTGAAAGTTCAACCTCCGTGACAAAAGGGCGCAGGCTGGTGGTCACGTCCGCAGCCCATTTTTTTCTATTTCCTTAAAGAAAAATTGGTGAGTAATCCAAAAGAAGTGTGGAAGTATGTAAAATCTAATAGAAAAGACGAAGTTGGTATTCCCGCGATTTCTGACGGACAGGGCACTGTCTCTGACGATCTCGAAAAGGCGACATGTTTCAACGCGTATTTTCATTCGGTCTTTTCACACCCATTTAACGGGGCTATGCCGGCCGCGGGGGAGTCTATCTCTGAGGTTATGCCCAACATTGTTATCTCAGAAAACGGTGTTTTTTCTTTACTTCAGGGTCTAAATCCGGGGGCTGCGCCCGGACCAGACGGTATTTCTAACCATGTTCTGAAGAATTGTGCCCGTGCATTGACCCCTTTTTGGTTATACTGTTTAATAAGTCCTTAGAAGCCCGTGAACTCCCTTGTGAATGGAAGACTGCCAATGTTGTTCCAATACACAAATCCGGTGCTAAAGACAGTGTCATGAACTATAGGCCTATTTCACTCACCAGTGTATGCTGTAAAACCTTGGAACATATTATTTATTCTAACATTATGAAGCATCTTGAAGCTAACAAATTTTTCACACCTCACCAACATGGTTTTAGGTCTGGCCTCTCTTGTGTCACCCAGTTGAGTGAGTTCACCCACGACATTTTGGCTTCTTACGACAAAGGTTTACAGGTTGATTCTGTATTTTTGGATTTTCAGAAGGCTTTCGATGCCGTTTCTCATGCTCTTCTTTTACATAAATTGTCGTTTCTTGGGTTACCTACGTATGTTCTTGGGTGGCTAGAGAATTACTTATCAGACAGAAAACAGTGTGTCATTATGAACGGGGTAATGTCATCTTACGTCAACGTAACCTCAGGGGTACCTCAAGGTTCGGTCTTGGGGCCATTGCTCTTTCTCGTCTATATTAATGATATCACAAACGGAATAACGTCTAGTATAAAGCTTTATGCAGACGACTGTGTCATTTACCGTAGTGTCCAAAATGCATCAGATGTTGCGGCCCTCCAGTATGACTTGGATCTTGTCCTAGCGTGGTGTGAGAAGTGGAAAATGAGTTTAAACAAAAAAAGTGTTGTTTTATTAGTTTTACCAGAAAGCGTAAGCCTCATTTATCGAGCTATCATCTGGGTCATCACTTTCTTGATCGCGTTAACAATTTCAAGTACTTAGGTATATACTTTTCATCTGATCTGACCTGGAATAAGCACATAGACTACGTGACTAATAAAGCAAGCGGTGTTCTAAACTTTATTAAACGCAATTTCAAAACTGCGCCAGTGTCCCTCAAGGAGGCACTCTATACAACAAATGTGCGACCAATTTTGGAATACGCATGTGCAATATGGGACCCTCATTTTCATAATTTAATTTATAAAGTGGAACGGATCCAGAACCGTGCAGCTCGTTTTGTAACCAGTAACTATGATTTTCGTTCGAGCATCACTAACTTAAAAAGCTTACTTAACTGGAGTCTCCTTTGCCAACGAAGAAAATTTTTACGGTTAAAGCTATTTTACGCTATTTATAATGATCAAACTGGAATCGATAAAAGTATGTATATGCAGGCACCAAATTACGTATCAAGAAGAACGGATCACCAGATGAAAGTTCGAGAAATTAACTGCCGAACGGATGTTTTTGCCCACTCTTTTTTCCCCCATACTATTTCCGAGTGGAATCGTCTGGACAGTTCAATTGTCGATTCTCCTGAAAACATGTTCTTCTCAGTTTTACAAAACTTTTGTTTCCAATAGGTATCTGGAACTTCTATGTTATTTTAGGTCTTCTTGTTGTTTCACTTGTTTGTCATGTATTTTCTTTCATGTAACCCCCTACAATAATGCCCCCTGGGCGATGTAGGTATGTGCATAAATAAAATAAATAAATAAATAAAATAAAATTCCTCAATGTCTGCCAGGTGCACTTTCCCCTTTTCTCTTTTCTTCCTCCATTTGTCCCAGTCCGTGATCTTTGCGGTTCCTGTTCTTCTCTTGTATCCTGCCTCCCTTAAGGCCCTGTCACACTGAGGCAACACGACGGCGACAGCAACACAACACGTTGTCCAACAGTCGGGCAACTTGTTGCTCGCTTCCCATGTTGTCCGACAAACCTGTCACATCGAGGCAACAGTACGACAACATGGACGACAACTAAAATGTTGCCTCGGTATGACAGCTTTCGGCAACAAAAACAGCAGCAACTTGTGTCGGACAACGTGTGTTGCCCTGATCGCTGGCTGAGCGAATTTTGGGACGGCAACACGACAACATAAAAAGCTTCGATGGTAGAGCTAGTCCCCTTTCAATAACGTCTTACTCAAATAAAGGCTTGGAAAACGTTATTTAACAATAATTAGGGCTGGCGTGCAGCTAAAATATTTTCGAATAATTTTTTTGCTGCGTAGTTACGGAAAAGCGATTTTCGAAATGGTCACGTAGCTACGAGCATAAAACGTGAACGTTCAGACTGGTTTTGAAATTAGAACTGCCGAGAGACCAGCTCACATTACTGATAGTAAAATAAAATGGCATGCCTACTCACCCGCTGATGAAGTATAATAAAAATAACCCAGAAAACCGAAGATTAAAAAGTCGAAGCATTAAAACGACCATTCTGATCATAATTGTTGATGCTTGTTAACAGCCGCTACCAGACACCTGATTTGTTTTCAAAATTCCCAGGACGTTTTGGGTGGAATGAAGCGATCACATAGCAGGCGGTAGGCAATTGAGACAGCGTTGAAAAATATTTATTCCACCGCTTGTTGTGAAGGCCGATCGTGTCATTGTCGCAGTTTGGAAGCGCTGTCCAGTTCAGCCACCGTGGTTCAGCTCTACACCACGCTACAAAAGACGCTTTGGGGTACTGCCGGTGCTAACTCAATTTTACAGTAGACATAGGAATTGCATGAAAGAACCGGACAGAAACACTTCATACGGTGGCGTAAATACCGAAAATATATCGGCGCTGTCACTTTCCTCGGTTAGGACTATCTGCTTTTTGAGCGAATGAAGAACATTTCGAAAAAATAAAGAGCGGAAAATACTCCCCGTGTCAAGTTTTCTAATCACAGTCACTGGTTGATGTCGTACCGTGGTAATTCCCGGCCCTTCGAACGCACTAGCACTTTGTAGAGTCACATTTCCAGCGATTCCGCGCCGCACACGAACGAAGGTAAACAATCAAGATGGCGGAGTGTTCCCCGTGTTGTCCTCGCCGTCAGCGCGGTGTGACAGGGTTGTCGGACAACAAATCGGGCAACACGGTTGCCGGGCGGCAGCAACATGTTGCCTGACTGTTGTTGTTGCCGCGATGTGACAGGTCGCCGGCAACACGACTTTCCCGTGTTGCCGGATAGAGTTGTCCAACTGTTGCCTCAGTGTACAGGGCCTTAAGTGTCGTTTCAAGGATGCAGTGGTCGCTTCCAAGTTGTTCTGCCAGGTTCTTCCAGTCGGCGCTCCCCACGTTCTTCACCAGCGTGAGGTCCGGGCACGTATCTCTGCACGTGCTAGTCCCCGTCCTGGTAGGCTGGTCAGGTTCCGTGAGGAGCGTGAGGCGTTCCTGGTTGATTCCCTCGAAAAGTTTGCGTCCTTTCGGCGTGACGTATTTGTAACCCCATCCCGGGTGCGGGGCATTAAAGTCCCCCGCGATGACGAGAGGTTCCTTGCCGGCCGCCCTCACCGCGTTTCGCAGGAGAGTTCTGTAGTCAACCTTGTGAAGCTTGGGGTTCCCGTACAGATTCACTATGTGGATACCCCGGTCCCCCTTCTTCACCGGGACGATCACCACGTACCCACACTCCACTCCGCCCCCGTCCAGGTCCCTCTCCGTGGTCGCGAAGGTCCTGTGAACGAGGGTCGTGAAGTATTGGGTTCCGCCGACCGTCCGGTAGTCCTTAATCTTTACGGGCTTCTTTCCAGGTTCCTGTAGAAGTATTACCGCAGGGGGCTCGGTTTCAAGCGACAGCCGAAGGCTGAGACTGGCCTGCTTCCGACCCATCCCCCTGCAGTTCCATTGCCATATTTTCAGATATGATTCTTTTAGGCGATGCATGGTTATTGCTGTCTTCTATTGATACCACTTCACGTCGTTCAACAGTCGACGATCTTCTTTTCGCCCCTAGCTCCTGGAGCAGGGAACTTCTTTTTCGTTCCAAGAATGTCGATTTTTTCCCGCTTGTCCCAAGTCGCTTGAGCATGGACTCCCGGTTTCGCTCCAACGCTACCACTTTGTTGGAAAGCTGCTTGGAAATTGCCTTCTCAAAATTTTCACACGCATTCAATATTATGAAAACTTTGATAAAGTGTTTAGTGCTTTACCAACTTCACGACAGACTAGTTTCGAAAAGTGTGAACGTTGCGTTTATTTTTTATTCAGCCGTGTTGCGTCGATCTTCATGTGTTCCCCCGTAGGGCGGGCCGCCTCCTGGAACCCTGAGTACCCCGTGACTCGCGCCGAGCTGCTCTGTTGGCAATGTTGTCGGCAACACACGCGGATCAAAGGATTGCGTTACTCTGCTCCATAGAAGCTACATAGTGCTCTAGAGAGACCTTCCTTACTGTCTGTCGCAAAAGAAACGGCTTGTGCGTACTCTTGAGTAGCCGAATTCGGTTTGCAGTCTTTTCTCAAAATGGGCTCCCTTTTCATGGTCCCTGGTATTGTTTCGGGTCTCAGAAAAGGACAGCCCCGCACGCTCTTTTGCGAGTCCGCCTAAACTTCAATAAAACAAAAAGAAAGTGGTAAAAAAAATTGCCTAAGAACGATTTACAGCTACCACGAAAACTGCCCAAAAATAGCACCAAGAATGCAAGAACGCAAGAAAGAGGCTAACTCACGTCGTTCACGCTTTCTGTCTTGTATGGGAAAGCGGAGCACCCTTGTGGTGATAGCTGGCCACCGGCGATTTGGGCGGGCATTATCAATATACAGGAGGCTATGGACAAACTTATAAAAAGCGGATTATGACAGTTACGCAAGCAATTTTTCTATTGCGTGAACTATCTCGCGTAAGCGCCTTATGCCCTCAATAGTAATCGCGGATTAGGGAGGCTTGGGAGGCGCCACTTTGTAATAAGACTATTCAGACTGGACGCGGCATCACTGTCCGGTACGAGAAGTTGTATTAGTAACGAGTTTTAGTAGACCGTGCTTCTTACTCCGCTAAGCCCCTCCGCTACGCGGAATTCTACAGCCAAGGCCATCGGCGCGCAGGCGCAGTGGCGGTTTCTTCGTAGCGGAGGGTTAGCGGAGGGGGAATCGCGGTCTACTAAAACTCCCTAATGACGCAGCATGCTCGCGGTTGGGGGTTGGGAGCATTCAAACTTCTCGCTTCGTACTTAAAACGAACGATTTTCCAGTTCTAAACTTGCAGCGTTTCTTTATTTTTTTGTATTTTTTGTTCTTTTCTGTTAATTCGGAAAGCCAATTTAATGTCTCCTTGGCGACTGCCACAAAAGTGAAACAAAAATAGTAAGAAAGAAATCACGAACCCGCAGGTGAACCATAGAGTTATTACAATAAACGCTAGAGGCTCAGCTGGCGCTAGTGTGCTGTTGCATTTTGAAGCAGACAGCAAGCAGTCTAAATTTGACTTCCGGTAATGTATTCCTATGGGGAAAAGCGAGTGCATTTTCTCTCTGCGTTCGATTATAAGAGCAAATATCACGAATAATTTGTACGTACTAGGCACATTGAAACATTTCTCAGTCACGCAGACGAAATAATTGGTCAGTTACAGCATTTTTATTTGAAATTCGTGGCATGAAAAACGGTGTTAAAACCGCTTCGTACGTGTATTTATGTGCACTGTCGGACACTGTTAGCGCGAACACGGCGTCGACGCTTTCCAGCATGGGGGATATACGTGCCAAACGAACGAAGGACATGTGGAAAACCAAGAGAGACGGCAAGAACTACGCAGTAACACTGGATAAGTAACTCCTTGTGCACGCAGATGATCAAAATAAATTGAAAGCCACGTAATATAGTCAGATTTGCAATAAATAAGTACTGCGAAGATGCTTGTTCTGGGTTCAAATGGTTCAAATCATCACCCGCACGCTCCAAATCTTTGCAAATAAGGGGAGCCAGAGAGCAGGTGCCCGATAAAAACTGCCCGACATGGGAAATAATAAAAAGACATACCTTTCGTAGCTCACGTGCTTTATTTTTTGCGTTCGAATGTTTCTTTAACCGATCGTAAAGATGCACGACGGAGTCATTTTCATCCAATGACAGGACGGGCATATTAGCAATATATAAGCACCACCGAAATGCTAGCAGAACCTTGAACACACACTTCATTCCTTTCGATCGTTAGTTTGCTCAGAATCGTCGCTCGTTTTCACATACCTTCCTTGAAACATGGGTTTGGGCCTGAAAGAGAGCGAAGTTTAACATCGTTCAGTGGTAAAGAAAAATGCTGTAACTAAAGCAATTACACTTTCACAATACCAATAAAGGTACATACTATCCGGTACAACCGAAATGACAAAAGTTATTCATGTTATTTTCCGGCGAAGAGACAAAATTCACGCGCGTTTTCCCATAGGAATACACAGGGAGGCTGGAAATGTAGACTGCATGCTGTCTGCTTCAATTTGCAACCGGAAGTCCCGTAGACACTAGCGCCAGCTGAGCCTCTAGCGTTTATTGTAATAACTCTATGAGGTGAACTCGAAGTATATCTCGAGCGAACGAAACAAAACAAGAAAATTCGTCTCTTTGAACACTTCGAAATCATATTTCCTCGTGCGTGGCGAAGTCGGCAACGCGATAGGCTGCCGCGCGTAGGTACAAGCTTCGAACGGATGGATAGATGGATGCTAACGACTGTACCCTTTATATAGGGCGGCAGCTTGCGCGACCTAGCCTAGAAATTAACGACCAAAAGTATGATTTCTTTCTTTCGCCTATTTGCTTACCCTCAGCAATTTCGTAACTATCACCTGGCGTTGTGGGATATCACCAGGATGGCCTTTAAGAAATCAGGCAAAAAAACCTAAAAACTTCCCCCCCCCCCGCCTCTTTTCCCTGCAAGGTAGTCGCCAATTTTCCTCTGGTCAAACTTAGTCGGGGTTACCCCGGCACTGGGCCCACTGGAAGACAGTGTGGAGACTTTGGGCCGGAGCCACGCGGGAGGGAGTTCCAATTTTCCTCTGTTCTGCCTATCCCAGCTGCGTCAGTTAGTTGTACGTCATTCAATTACTGCTAGATAATTTCCACCAGTTTTCCAATTTCCTGTTTGTTATCAAGATGCACTTATCATCCATTCTTCCATTCTGGTCTGCAAATCCCAGCGCTCCGGATAAATCCGTCGCCCCTCCGGGAGGGCGGGCACTAGCCCTGTGCATCTCAACACCACATGTTCTATAGTTTCGTCTTAACCTTGGCGTACTGCACATCGCGTATCCATTTCCTCATACTTTGTCGTATATGTCCTAGTCCTCAATACTCCTGTCTCTAGCCTCGAAGAACAACGAGTTCGCCCGTGAATTATCACACCAGTGTCCCTTCCTTATTTCCTGTTTTCGTCCGCCATACATAGTTAAGGCTGATTTTCCTCGCATTCCTTCCTCCTAAATCTTTCTCTCGACTTCTTGTACTTTCTTTTTCACAGAGGTAGTTTGTTCTTCTTCCGCACTTGATTGTTGTTATTTGAATTTTACTTTTAGAGTTCGGTCTGTCCTATTAGTGTTTAAACTTTTCATGTTTAGATACTTTTATACCTTTAGTGCCCATCGTGTATCCTCAATTGTGACCAGTCTTTCTTCGAATTTCAACTTACTGATCGCATCTCTAGCATCGAAAGATGCCCAACCCATATCTCCCTGCACTCCTTCATTTGGTGTATCCCCATGCGCCCGCAGCGCCAGTCTTCCCACGCTCCTCTGCGCGGTCTCTAAGCTCAACTGAACCTTAGATTTTATGCACGATAACGCATTGCCAAAAGACAACCCCGGCACTAAGACTCCTTTCCATATTCCCCTATAAACTTTACATCCATTGTAATTCCATAGTGCCCTATGCTTCATAATGGCTGCATTCCTTTTTCCTTTCTTCGACATATTTTCTTCCTGTTCTTCTAAGTATTGTTTTCCCTCATTCAGCCATACTCCTAGGTATTTCTACTTCGCTACGTGTTCTTTTAAAACACCTTAAACGTTCAGCGGGTTCCCTTCTCATCGTTATAAACCATTCTTCCCGACTTGTCGCTACTGAATTTCAGGCCCAGAGAGTCTCCTTTCTCTCCACAGATCGTAATCAGCTTCTGTAACCTATCCCGGCTATCTGCTAACAGAAGAATGTCGTCTCCATAGAACATTCCTGGTATAACTTGGTTTACTTTTCCTCCTCGCTCCCTATATGACACATCAAAACCTAAATTGCACTCTTCCAATTTCTTTTCTATATTCTATTCAGGTATATCATAATAGGTAGAGGTGATAGGGGGCAACCCTGCGTGAGCCCCCTTTTTATTTCTGTCGGTTCTGTTACTTCTGCTTCCCATGTTATAACAATCTTATTATTTATTTATATATATATCTGTTTTAAAAGCCTAATCATATAGGCATCTAAATACTCTCTCAGCCGTACCCGGAGTTTTTCCTGACTCACGTTGTCGTATGCCCCTTTATTGTCTAGAAATGCTATTCGTAAAGGGTTTTTCACTCATTCGTGCCAACTCTATACATTGAGTGATGATGAATAAGTTATCATCTAACCTTGTATCTCTTCGGAACCCGTTCTGTAGCTGAACTCAAATGTTTTCGGCCCACCCTTCTATTCTTATTTTTACTACCTGCATCGTTAGTCTGTACAGGATCGCAGTTACTGTTATGAGCGGTATGATGTTATGCTATCCTTATTTTCCTTGCCTTTATATAGTAATCTCATTCTGCTTAGTCTCCAGTCACTGGGTCCCTTTCCCCTCATTCTTATTTGATCAGTTGCCCGTCTTAAATTTAATTTGATTTTTGATCCTAGTGTCTTGACTTATGCCACCACATCATTTTTATGCCACCTGGGCCTGTCGCCGCTCCACCAGGTACTTTACTTTCTGCTGCCCCATTTCTCCATGGGCGTCTCAGTTGTCTAGTTAGCGTTCTCGTCAGGTGCCTGTTGCTGTTCGTGTTCTGTACAATCTCGTTCGGTTCAAGCTCTGCGGATGTTGCCTCGATTGTTTGTCTAATAAATGTCATTGCCTCCTTACCCTCTACACTTATCCCCCCTTGTGTGGTTAACGAGCAATGGAACCCTTCTGTTCCTCTTCCCTGTGGATTAATGTGCTCCCAGAACCTTTTTGCTCCATTCCTATCATTTCGATTTACCTCCATCATTTACTGCACTCTAGCTCTACCAACCTTGGTCTGGATTAGAACAGATGCCTCTCTTTTCCTTTCCTGGTGATGATGATAACGTAAACTTTTATTTGAATATGAAGTGTCCGAAGATGGGTAGGGCCCCTAGTCCAGGGCTCCAGTGCTGGCCGCTGCTGCCTTGGCCCGCTCAACCAGACTACGCTGGTCGTCCGGGTGCGAGCTGAGCAACGCAGCTTCCCAAGTCTCCGGGGAAGGGAAGGAGATGCTACCTCAGAGGGTATGTCCCCCCTTTTCTTCGCCCATCCTTGTTCCACTGATGCCTCTTGTCACCCTGCTATGGCCGCCTTAAAGGGGTACTTCAACGAAATTCGAAATATACCCGTCGTGTTCAGAAATAGGCTGAATATGATCCACAATGTCTGTTAAATGACAATTGCACGTTTGTATGTTGAGCCTGAGGGCTGTATTTTTCGTTATAAACGGCCCACTCTGGCAAGCGCTTGGAGAGCAGCCAGCGGAGAGCACGTGACATCCGGCGCATTCCTCAGGTAGATTGTCTTGGGACGAGCAAAACTGCGGCGAGGCTGACGTTGAGAGGATGCCCTAGCCGTTTCAGCCGCCGAAGCGATCGATGCACGCCAGCAATCGGGCCACCGTAACTAGCCCCAAAGCTGCTTTTGTACGAATTCTGAGTGACGGGTTAATCTTCTATAATCTTGTAGAGAGACGATAGCGACGTGTGGGACACACAAAAGAGAGTCCCGTTGAGTGGGGAGTTCCTCCTTCCTCTCTTCTCTTGTGGGGGCCGGAGAGCTGGCGAAATGACGCCAGGTTCAAAGCATGTGAAGTTCTAGGCGAGACAGGCATCGTCCCTACCGCTCAAGGTTCTTAGACAGTCATTACAAACGAGGCTTTAGCGACATCCACCAGGTGCCCTTTGCTTAGCGTTTAATTTGTTTTAGAATTTCTTTTCGTGTCCTCCCCAACGATACATTGGTGTGTCCGACGTGATACTGGTCACCCAAAAAGTATAGACCAAGAAATAAACGCCGAAATTTCGTTGTAGCATCCCTTAAAATTAACTGTCCCACACCAGTTTTTCGGTGTGCGTTTCCTTCCCTTTCTGTCTCTTTGTTTGGTTTTGAACTTCTCTAGCTTTCTTTTTGAAGTGTTTACTAAATCAAAATATGTCCATTCTCTCACTAGTTGTCTGGATACTAGAGTCGCAATTCGTTCTGATACTTCTTGTAGTTGGGTATCGTTTAGGGTCGATATACCTTCTCGTTCAAAAATTTGTTTATCTGATTCTGCTGTACCAAACTTTATTTTAAGTCGTTTATGATCACTGCCTCAGCTTTTCGTGCCTTCCTCATCTATTTCCATGTGTCCCAATTTGTTATACAGTTTGCTAGACATTAGACAGTAGTCAATTGTTGAACGCAAATTGTTTCTCTCCCACGTTATTTTTCCGTCGCATTTTACATGGGCGTACCCAGCTCGAGACTGGTTCTTTCTTTTATAATTCTGTGCTGTTCCGGAAATTTCCAGCTCATTTTCGGTTTTCATCGTGTGTTCTGGTTTGGAGCAATCCTGAACTTTCCGTCACGTGTATAAAAGGGCTGCTTAGAATCCGTCGCCCTACTGCGGCAGACGTAGAGTGTGTAGTACTTTTCTTTTTAGTTTCTAGGCCCGAGTTTGCCGGATGAAACTTTTATTTTTAGTTTCCACCCGAGCCTACGATTCTAGGCGTCACCCGCTACGTTACACCTGTTCATGATATTACATCTGTCCGTAACATTGCCTCTGTCCAAGACGTAACATCTGTCCGAGATACGACATACGGCCGCGATGTTGCACCTGTTCATGACGTTACATCTGTACGTAATGTTACATCTTTCCGTGACGTTACTTTTGCGCGTGGCGTTACACACCTTCCTGACGTAACACCTGTTTTCAACGTTACTTTCGATTGTGATGTTACATCTGTTTGTGATGTCATACCTTTCCGCGATGTGACATTTCGTCCGCTACGTTACGCATGCCCATTACGTTCGACCTGTGCATGACGTTACATTTGTCCGTGACGTTGCATATGTCCATGACGTTACGCTGTGTTCGTGACGTTACACCCGCTCGTAATGTCACACCTATTCGTGACGCTACACGTGCGTGACGTTGTCTATCCCTGTTATGTTACCCCTCTCCTCGACGCTACGTCCATTCATGACGTCACATCTGTTCCTGGTGTTACACTCACTTATCTCTATTGTAGTAGGCTGGATCGCGGACCGCGGCCTCGGCAGCTGGGGCCGAGTGTCGCCACCGGCGGCCATTGATTGACACCAGCCAATGCATGGGACCCTATGCGAAGAACGAGAAAAAGTGACGTTTTCCTCTGTTTCTAAGCTGTTGTCGGCACTGAAACGTTTTGGATGCTTTTCGATAAGCCCGTAAAATAGCTTGTGTACAAAGATTGAAACTGACAGCCCTCGCAGTTCTTATAAATAAATATTTTGTGGTCAAGAGTGACTGCGCTGTAGTGCAGCTCAATGAGGCGAGAGTTACCTAGAGTTACCGTGGAGTCGGTGGCGGTTTCGTTGAGTTGGATTTAGCAGACGACAAGCTCGAAGGCTTTGCTAGGCGGAATTCGCTCACTCCCGGAAAGCCGCTGTCGAGATGGAACTTCTTTGTCATTCATCAACTTCTGGGCTTCCCTAAGGACGGTCTCAGTGACGGCAAGTTCCTTTGTTTACTCCACTACGAGAGCAAGCATGCCAGCTCACCCGGAGGTGCTCCGGTACGTTTGATTTTCTTAATCGGCGTTCGAACGTTTGACAAATGCCGATTCGATCTCCAAACACCCGACATAAGGATCGCAGCACGCCATAAAATACTCGCCTCCGAGCACAGCGTACATGCTTCAATATGCTTACTTTTGTGCGTTTCTCCCATAGACTTGCGTGTACTGCCTGGTGTCAAGCAATGGCCGCCGGTGGCGACACCGACGGGCTCCCGATCCGCGATCCAGCCTACTACAATAGAGATCAGTGGTTACACCTGTTTGTGATGCTACATCTGTCCATTATACATTACGTCCGTCTTTGACATCACATTTGTCTATGATGTTACATCTGTAACATCCGGGACAGGCGTTACATATGTAACGCAATGACCTTCCGGAGAAAACTCTCGAAGCACAGTTAAGCGCGAGGCCTTTGCAATTTGCAAAAAAAAAAAATGGCGGAGTTCTAATTTATTTATTTATTCATTTCAATACCCTCAGGGCCCATAGGGCATTACAGAGGGGTGGGGCATATAAGAGTTCACTCAAAAATACAACATAGAAAACAGTGATGAAAATACAAACAAATCGACGAGTATCAACAAAAGTGATTAGTTAGTGCTTCTTTAAACAAATCAAGTGAAGGGATAGGTACTAAAGATTCTTGAAGGTGGTTCCACTCCGAAGACGTTCTTGGTATGAAGGACTCGTTGTATGCCGATGTTTCACATCGAGGAATGCCGACCTTGAAACGATGATCGATGCGTGAAAAAAATTTATGATATGTTAAGAAATAATTTGTTTTTTTTTAGAGGAACGTTAGAGTGATAGATTTTGTAGAAAAGACAAAGATGATATATTTTTCGCCGCCAAAAAAGAAGAGGCAGAGACAAAGAGGCTTTCATACATGATACACTGGCGGTGCGATGATAGTTACATTAAATAAAACGTACTCCGCGATTTCGCAGAGGTTCTAGGTTAGTCACAAGCGTAGAATGTCCGCGGTGTCCCGGATCAATGAGGCGTTCTCTATTTTTGATCGAACTAGAGATTTGTACAGAAGTAACTTTAATAACATTGGGGCAAAGAAAAAAATATTTTTAGATATCCAAGCATAGAGTTAGCGTTAGCGATAATATGATCAGTATGAGTTTTCGATGAAACGTTAGAAGTAATGCAAACACCAAGATATTTATGAGAAGTCACAGACTGCAGCAGAGTGCTAGAAATTGAGTATGGTGAAATGGACGTGTTCCTACGTGAAACCGTCATGGATTTACATTTGTTAATGTTAAGGGTCATTTTCCACAAGATACACCATTCAGATCCAGCACACAGGTCACATTGAAGTAGTGTTGAATCAGATTCGTTAGTTATTTCAAGATAAATTATACAGTCATCAGCGAAACAACTAACTGAGGATGATACACACATTCGTAAGTCATTTATAGAGATAAGGAACAAAATAGGTGCTAAACAGGACCCTTGTGGAACACCAGAGGTAACAGAAGTAAGGTAAGAATTATTTTCGTTAGCATTTACATACTGATATATATATTAGTTAAGAAACATGTAATCCACGACAAAACATTAGCATCGATGTTAAGTTTGCCAAGTTTAAAAAAGTAACAGCCGTATTCACCAGTCCTGACTGACTAGCCCTGTTTTAAAGTTAGTATCGCGTCTAAGTAGTTGCGAACTAAGAGAACAAATCAGCAACTACTAAGTATCGACTAGTTCTGCGGTATTGACGAGCGCGAAGCGAGCGGGTGACTATCTAGTTAGAACTAACAAGCGGAAGTGGCGTAAAAGGATAGGTCACGCTTACGCATACTTAAATACCACTGCGTGAACGGGTATTTTATCGTATACAAACTAATATTTAAATGTGTATCAGGAAAAAAAAAGTTACAATGAGAGGCTAATTGTCCAAGACAGAGTTTTACAAAGAAAAATTTAAAAACAACGCAAGAGAGAAACACGGAAGCCGCATTGCCAGCGACATAAACAAATATGGAAGCGCCCGTAAATTTCGTTTTTCTCGTCGTCCAGCGCCGTGCTGAGATCTCTTTAGCGGTACCTCTGACCGCTGATTATGGCTATTTACACAATATTTGCACCTCCTATTCTTTCTAGATGTGTCCCCCAGCGTTCCGAGACAGTAAGTGCTTCGTTAGCGCTGGCGGTCAGCGGGGATATGAGTCGGCCATGGCGCTGAGCCGCTAGTCACCCGCTAAACACCGGCTAAACTATCCCTACCCCATGACTAAGATTTGATAGTCGACTTCTTAGTCGCGCGGAGCGACTAGGCCCTAAACACGACCGGTGAATACCAAACACTCGCTTAGCGGCGACTATCGCTCGCCACGTGATAATTTTAGTCGATGACGTCACTAGTCAGCGGTTAGACAGGCGCTACTCGCGCCTGGTGAATACGGGTGTAAGACTTTATGAGAAACTTTAACAAACGCTTTGGCGAAATAAAGAAATACACTGTCAGCCTGGGCCCCATGGTCAAGTATGGAAAGTAGGTCGTTCGTGAATTATAAAAGCTGTATTTCACATGAAATATATCTGCGAAAACCATGTTGTAGAGGTGCAAAAAAAATTTAGACCTTAGAAAGGTAACTAAATGAGAATAAATAATGCGTTCTAAACTTTTACGCGAGGCTCTGGTTATCGAAATGGGCCTGTTAGTGAGAGGATCATGTTTGTTACCTGGTTTGTGAGATGGAATTATCTTTCTTGTTTTCCAATCATCCGGTAAAACACCACGGTTTAGTGATTGCTCAAAAATTTTAGTAAGAATAATTGACGTGCAATTTAATTCAATACCTGTGTTCCGGCAAAGCACAGCGAAACAAATTTTTAAAAAAGACGATATAAACTCCCCAAGTCTCCGAGAGTCTTTTTTTTTTTCCTTGGTAGCATGACGAAATATTTTAAACGGTTTCAGGGAAAAAAAAAGAAAACCATAACCCGATTTTTTAACGCAACGGGGACGGAAGTGCACGCTGAACAAAGGACGACATGCAGCCTTGCTTCATGTATTAAATAATAATCCCATCAAAAATAAAACGAAAAGAAAATAAGTGCAGAGTGAAACCATCTTGAAATCAAACCGAAAGGCCGCGAGCTCATGAGTGCAATTCAATTCCAATATTTCATGCCTTCTTCTGTACCCTGACCCTTTGCACACCGTTCTACCGCCGGTGTCACTCTGATTGAATCTCGGAACGAGTCGCTTCCTGGAATACTTCGAATTTTATGCCATGTCGTCTTGGAGGAATGTCATCGAGTTTCATTGATTGGATCCAGCAGGCCAAGGCCGGCAGGGCGGTGGAGGTGAAAAACGCGAAAGGGTCTGTTTGCAGTGTTGCGAAATGATATTGCCGCGTATACGTGACGGAGTTGGCAACGCGCGCGGCTGTCAAACGGAGGAACGGGCTTCTAACCGCCATTTTCTTTCATCCATGAATGTTGTTCTCGAAAGTTCCAACCCATTCATGGCTGTTATCGTGTGATCTGGTTCGGAAAATTCCTGAACGTAGCACGTATATGCGAGAGCAGCGGTAATCCGTTGCTTCGGGAAAGTCGCGCCTCACTTTCAGTTTACGCATTCATTTCTTTTGTAATCGTGGCAACATCACGGCAATCAGGAGTCCTTGGCGACTGCTCAAAGAAAAGAGACGAAACAAAGATACTTCAGGTACCCACAGCACCGCGGACGTTCAAGGTGTGTGCACCTGAAGTTAACTTTTATATAGCTTTGAAAATTGAAGCGTGCCAGGAAAGCCACGGTCGAAGAGAGTTGGCCGGATGCCAAACACCTGCGCCGCAAGCTCCGCAGGACACAGAACACAAATATGGAGAAAAAAATAGAGCTGAACGGGCAGGACGCAGACCTCAGAGACGCTACAGAACTATCACACACGCCTACCGGTCAGAAATTTCCCAGTGGCTCCTGCAGCTTCCGCGTAAACCTTTTACACACGTTACTTCTCTTATTTTATCTTCCGGCTGCAAGATGGCCGA